>CANUEP010064288.1:0-23240 GCA_947857235.1 Jatropha podagrica | reverse complement strand
TAAAAATGCAGAAAAGCAGTAAAAGAATCGCAAGGAGCGTAAGGGAGAAAGGGAATGTCCGTCAACACAGACTGTACCGAGAACTGAGCCCGGAGCTGCATTTTATAGCAAAAAACGGACCCGCGGCGGTCGCTACCGCCGCGGACGACGGGCGCGACCGCCGCCTAGGGCGGGCGCGACCGCCATGCACGGCGGGCGCGACCGCCGCGGACGGCGGGCGTGTCCCGTCTTCTCTCTCTTTTTCACTTCCAGAGGGTTTTTCGGGAGTTCCGGACCTCCAAAAAAATATTCCGGGACCAGTTCTGCGATCCTCGTAATTTTCCGAACGTTTCAAGTACCATATTGGCATATTTCTGATGAACTTCCAAAATGGCCTTTGGTCCGGCCGGGCTGTTTGCAGTCCGAAAAAATAGGCTTTTGAGCCTGAAAAAATTGAGTGTTCACAACAGCGTGACTCAAATTTCATGTAGGCTCTAAGTCGAGCATGTAGCTATAAGTACAAATAATAAAAATATGCAATATGCCTTGTATGCATGAAATGCGTTTATCTATGCCTATACATGTGTGTAGAGAGTTGGCATGAAGCTTTTCGTTGATTGCTGTTAAGGGCGTCTTGAGGCAAGTGCACCGGTCGAGGTGTCAAGCACTGACATCTGATGACTGATGAAGCCGAAGAAACCAGTGGCAAGGACTTAAGGGAGTCTGATGTTATATGGACATGGAGCCTGATGTTCATTGAGTTGATTGTCAGTCTTCCTTTTTGCTTTCATATTGTAAGCTGAGTTTATGGAATATCCTTGTAAATAGATCATAGTCTTTTCATGTCGTGATTGATATTATTGCATTAGCATCTTTATACTAAATTGTTGCATTATTTGAAGAATATCATGAGTGAATTGGTGGCCCACTAAAGCTAAAGTGACAGCCAACCATCATGTTGTCTTCTCATTCTTATGCTAGAAAAACCCATGACATATTCATTGTGCTTCACTAAATTTCTTCTCTTAGGAAAATTCCCAAACTCATCATTCTCTCATTTTCCATGGATCGATCCTTAGCACCTACATTTGAAGCATTGTTCTAAAGTTTTAGCTGTGACGATTGGGAGCTATTGTCCCCTTTTGAACTCAAGGGCCTGAGTTATTATCGGAACATCCGGATCCAACCCGGATTAATGCAATGGTTGATCAACCACTTTGATCCTTTTGACAATCTATTTCGCCATAACAACTTTGAGATCTATCCTCTGTTTGAAGAATTCAATAGTATTTCAGGCGAATGGCCAGAATTTGGAGAGGCCCGGCTTTGCCCCAATTGAATATGGAATCTTGCTTCACGACTCTCAGCTGTTCTTAGCCTCTCAGCTTATGAACTTCCTGCATATGAGCTTGGAGTCGATGTCGTGCCCCCTCAACCTCTTATTAACCGTGCAATGACCATGGATCGTGCCAGCCCATTCTGGCCTTCACTTGTATGTTTTTGTGTTCTCAGTCAATATTTGCTACTTAGCGGTGTTGACGAATACGACAGCCTTTGGTTGGTGCCTATAGTTCAACAGATGGCTAGGTGTTGTATGCTATTTCCTCTTATCATTGCTGAGATACTCACCCGGCTAGGGGAATGTGTCCAAGATCCCACTTCTACTACAGGTAGATTCATTTTCTTTTATTATATTTTGTTTTGCATGCTCTAACTGTTGCTTAAGCTGCCCTTGCAGGTTTTTGACTTAACGAGTTTTTCTTTTGTACTTTAATTTTTGCTTGAGCTGCCCTTGTGGGTTTTCGACTTAACGAGCTTTTTCTTTTATGCTCTAGTTTATGCTTAAGCCACCCTTGCAGGTTTTCAACTTAACGAGCCTTTTTCTTTTCTTTTCTTTTCTTTTTTTTATGTGCATCTACAGTTGTGGGCTTTTGAGAAATTCTGGGTGATGACTCTAAGACCAGGCCATTTAATACCTAGTTATGGACCGCGAGTGTAAGGTTTTGCAGGTGTCTTACATACTGCATAGCGAAAATAAAAACGTGACACCATAAAAACCTGCCAAGGATCCAGCTATTTCAATATTTTTGAATGACAGGGTTTGATTACAAACCTGGGGTTTGAAGAAGTGCTTCACCACAGACAGACGCTGCTCCTCGGGTGAATGTCCTCTACTGGTATCCACACACGATCCCACCAGACGAGCGCAGGGCTGCTAGCTTCGTAAAGTTACGATTTAGGGTTTTTCTTTAAATAGGGAGGAGGCGATTTTTCTGATCTAGGTATATAATCGTTTTTTTTTTTATTTTATATGCATATAACATTTATATATTAAAATAAAACCCTAATCAGAAAAGTCTTCATATCAAATTTTGCTAATGGGCTTTTAAACCTAATTTAAAGCCCAATTCGCCTAATCTAATTCTTTCTATCCCTTGGGCCTTGAATCAAAATTTCAAGCCCAATAAAACCCTATGCTCGTCCATGACGATCTGGTGTGCGACCCAATAGGTCCATATTTAGTTGGCAGTGGGCCATACTCACAATGCAGCCCACAAATCATAAGCGGTCTTTAGCCCGACATTATGATTACCTAATAAATATGAAATCATTTGTTCGATATAAAACCTAATGATACATGTCATGATTCCTTTTATTACACGATATCTAATTTGAACATAAGTCATGGATCACGTCATACTTATATCGTTCAAACATATCCATTTCTCGATTCGCAAGCAGACTGATAAATCAAATCAAATTTATCTCTCTATATTAATTTATTTGAGCATGGCCATGCATTTCTCAGTCCTACTTATCGAGGGGCCCAAAAGATATCTCTCTTATGAAAGAGGAACAAATCCCATCTTGATCATGCACTATCCTCTGCATGATTTACATTATGCTCAACCATAACCTTTATAGTCATCCGATTAAAGATGACATTTGATCATGTCAAAACACAATGCTCCTAATGTAGGACGTTGTGACGATCTCAGGTCTAAGGATTCAATGACGTAACCATATTGAGATCATTAATGACTTCGACCCATGTAGTGATCTCAAAGCGGGTCTATCCAGTACATTGTCCCCACAAGTACCTATAAGCTTGAATGGTATCACCATACACATTCAAACTTATACTAGTCAATATTTCACTTATGACTAGGGATATATATTATTATAAAGCAACATGCAAAAATAATGTAATAATAAAAGTAACCTCTTTATTAATTAAATTCAAATAACATAAGGTCCAAACTATTAGCCTAGGCCACAATCACTAGCAATCTCCCACTTGCACTCGGCCCTAATCACTTATGTGTCTAATCCCCATAGACCTCGTATGTTGATCATGCTTGGCTTGTGTGAGAGCCTTCGTCAGTGGATCGGCTATGTTGTCATTTGTAGGTACTTTGCATATCTTGACATCTCCTCTCTCAATGATTTCTCTAATGAGATGGTAATGCTTAAGTATATGTTTAGATCGCTGGTGTGATCTAGGCTCTTCTGTGCAATAGCACCATTATTGTCACAGTAAAGATATATAGGGTTAGTGATACTAGGTATCACTCCTAGCTCAACAATGAATTTCCTGATCCAAACTGCTTCCTTCGCTGCATCTGATGTTGTTATATACTCGACCTCCGTTGTAGAATCTGCGACAGTGCTTTATTTGGAACTTTTCCAACTTATAGCACGACCATTTAACATGAACACATATCCTGACTGCGATCTAAAATCATCTTTGTCAGTTTGGAAGCTAGCATTTGTGTAACCATTTACAACCAGCTCATCTTCAAAACCACCATATACCAAGAATGCATCCTCAGTCCTTCTCAAGTACTTAAGGATATTCTTTACAGCGGTCCAATGACTCTCACTAGGGTCTAACTGGTATCTACTGGTCATGCTCAAGGCATACGAAACATCTAGTCATTACAAAGCATGGCATACATGATAGACCCTATAGCAGAAGCATAAGGAATCTTAGTCATATGGTCTCACTCATTAGACATCATAGGACTCTGAGTCTTGCTAAGTTGAATACCATGTGACATTGGCAAAAATCCTCTCTTGGATTCTTGCATGCTAAACCTATTCAGCACTTTGTCTATGAAAGTACTTTGACTCAGACCAATTATCCTCTTAGATCTATCTCTATAGATCTTAATTCCAAGGATATAGGCTGCCTCACCTAAGTCTTTCATTGAAAATAACTCCCTAACCAAATCTTGGTCTGTTGCATGATAGGGATGTCATTTTCGATGAGTAATATGTCATCGACATATAAGACTAGGAAAATCACTGCACTCCCACTAACTTTCCTATATACACAAGGCTCATCTTCATTTTTGATGAATCCAAATTCTTTAACTGCCTCATCAAAACAAAGATTTCAAATCTGAGAAGCTTGCTTCAACCCATAAATGTATCTTTGAAGCTTGCAATCCTTTATAGAATTCTTAGAGTCAATGAAACCTTCAGGTTGTGTAATGTACACATCCTCAAGTAGGTTTCCATTAAGAAATGTTATTTGACATCCATTTGCCATATTTCATAGTCATAATATGCAACAATGACAATAAGAATTCTTATTGATTTAAGCATTGCGACTAGTGAAAAGGTTTCATCATAGTCTATACCATGAGCTTGTTTGAAACCCTTTACTACAAGTTTACCTTTAAAGGCATGCACAATGCCATCCATGCCAATTTTCCTTTTGAAAACCCATTTCCACCCAATGGTTTTAATTCCCTCAAGTGGATCAATCGAGGTCCAAACTTGATTATCATGCATGGATTGCATTTCAAATGTCATGGCTTCTAGCCATTTCTTAGAATCTGGACTAGACATGGCCTCTTGATAGGTGGTAGGCTCATGCTAATCTATGAGCAATACTTCACGATCATCTGTCATGAGAAATCCATATCTCTCAGGTTGATGTCGTGCTCTATCAGACCAACGTGGAGCTTGTGCCACAGGTTCCACAACTGTTTGTGAAACTTGGGGTTCTACAATTGTTTATGAACCTTCATGAGATTCCATCAATGGTTCCATGTTTTCTTGCGTTGTCCTTAATTCCTTAAGTTGTACCTTACTCCCATTGATTCTCTTAGAAATGAATTCCTTTTTCCAGAAAAGTACCATTTCTAGCAACAAACACTTTGTTTTCAGAATGTTTGTAAAAGTAAAAACCTTTGGTTTCCTTAGGATAACCCACGAAAATACATTTGTTAGATTTTGGAGCTAACTTGTCTGAGGCTAGTCATTTGACATAAGCCTCAGAACCCCAAATTTTGAGAAAAGACAAATTGGGCTTTCTCTCAGTCCACATCTCATATGGTGTCTTTTTAACCGCTTTAGATGGAACTCTATTAAGAGTGAATGCAACAATTTCTAAAGCATAGCCCCGAAAGGAAGAAGGGAGATCTACTTGACTCATCATAGATCGGACCATATCTAATAAAGTCTGATTCCTCCTTTCCGACACACCATTCCATTGTGGTGTTCCAGGTAGAGTCAATTGCAAAATAATTCCACAATTTCTAAGATGGTCATTAAAATCTTAGCTCAAATATTCACCTCCTCGATCAAATCGAAGTGCCTTAATAGTTTTGCCAAGTTGATTTTGCACTTCATTTTAAAATGTTCTAAACATTTCAAAAGATTCATATTTATGTTTCATTAGATAGACATAGCCATAACTACTGAAATCATCAGTGAATGTAATGAAGTACTGATGTCCTCCTCTAGCACTTACACTTAATGGACTACACACGTGTATATATTAAGCCTAATAAGTCTGTGGCCCTTTGACCATGTCTCGTGAAAGGATCCTTTATTATCTTACCCAATAAACAAGACTCACAATTTTCAAATGATTCAAAATCAAATGAATCTAAAATTCCATCTTAATGGAGTTTTGAAATGCGTTTCTCATTGATATGAGCAAGGCGACAGTGCCATAAATAAGTAGGATTCATATCATTTGGTTTAGATCTCTTAATATTCATGTTATAGATATCTATATTACTGGACACGTTTAGATTTAAGATGTAAAGTCCACCATATGAATCAGTAATACAATAAAGCATATCATCATAATAAATGGAGCACTTCTTATTCTTAATAAGAGAAGAAAAACCTTCATCATCCAAACAAGAAAAAAAAATAAGATTCCTACTTAAAGTAGGAACATAATAGCAATTGTTCAAAACTGACAAAAGCCCATTAGGCAAAGTCAATTCATAAGTTCCTCCAGCTAGAGTAGAAACCCGTGCTCCATTGCTTACTCGTAGGTCCACTTCACCCTTTTTCAGTTGCCTACTCCTTTTAAGCCCTTGCACATTTATACAAATGTG
The DNA here is from genome assembly GCA_947857235.1 of Jatropha podagrica. NCBI lineage: Eukaryota > Viridiplantae > Streptophyta > Magnoliopsida > Malpighiales > Euphorbiaceae > Jatropha > Jatropha podagrica. Next base: position 16,896 of record CANUEP010064288.1, on the reverse strand, counting down.
AGATCCAGATCCAGTATCTAATACCCCAGAGTTTGAAGTGGATGAATGAAGTTCTATAACATAAATACCTGAAGGTGTAGTCTGACTACACTTCATCTTCTTCACTTCCTCCAAATGGATCTTACAGTTTCTTTTCCAATGACCAGGTTCATTGCAGTGGAAGCAAACTCCCTCCTTTGGAGGTTTTGCTTTAGGCTTGGCACGCACCTTCGACTTGTGGACAACTTTTGCCTTAGCCTTGCCCATTTTCTTCATCCCATTCCCCTTATTGACCATAAGTATATGACTGAGCTTTTTCTTAATACTTTACTTAGCAGTTTTAAGCAACGAATGCAGCTCAACAATTGATTTCTCCATGTTATTCATATTATAGTTCATGACAAACTGGTCATAACTATCAGGCAATGAATTAAGGATCATATCCATGGCCAATTCTAAAGTGAGGGGATATCCAAGCCTTTCAAGGTGATCAATGTAGCCCTTCATTCTTAAAACATGAGAGCTAACTGAAGCACCTTCAGCCATCTTACAAGCATGCAAGGCTCTAGTGGTCTCATACCTATCTTGCCTAGCTTGCTGTTGGAGGGTCTCTTTCAAATGCTTGCTCATCTGATAAGCCTCCATATGTTCCAGTGGCTTTTGAAGCTCTGGGCACATAGTTGTAACACCTGCCACCCTATCCCGGAGAACCAGACGATGAGAGCCACATTCGGTACCAGAACGCCACCTTATACCATTACTACTCTAGATCATATATTAGAAATGGTTAGATTTTCATAAGGAGGCAAGTAATTTGATATTTAAAAATAGTGTTTAAGGAAATTCCTACTAAAATTTCGCAAGAGTTTCCCCTAAAAACTAACTTGCCACACAAAGAAAATATACACACTTCCAATACAATTTTCTCCAAACCGCAATCTCCAATTTAACTCAAATCATACGCAAGAGCTTATAAAATATACGATCAAATCATCTCATTATATTAGTAACCATTCAAGATAACCAAATATACCATTATTCATACACCATACAAATAATCGAATAATAATACTTAATCGGCCATCGATTTCGTTTAAAATTTATTTGAATACTTACAACCTCAATATTATTCACAATGAGTTTATACATGCCATAATTTACATTACATACATATCCTACCCCAAAAACTACACTTCTATTCTGATGCTACCTCTATGGTCTTGGCATAGCACCCACAGTTTGCAACCTACGCGTGATAAAAAACGACGTGCTGAGTGGAATACTCAATGGTGCTAAATAATCAACAATGAAAATAATACGAAAAGCCAAATAATCATTATTGAAAATGTTTTTAAATGCCCAAATTAAATATAGAATAAATACCAAAATCACATTAATTAAATTTGAACACTATGAAAACCATAAAAAGATTATAACACAAATGAGTCCTCTTTTTATATAATATATTAAAATTCTATTTTTAGTTAAGGCTCGTACCGACATAAAGAATGTAAGCAGAGTCGGTCGTAGCCTATGAAAGCGCCACCCCATCACATAACCGTGGCCTGTGGAAGCGCCAACCCCCATCATATAATCGTGGGTTGTGATAGCACCACCGTGGCCTGTGGAAGCGCCACCCCCCATCTCATAATAAGCGCGTCCGCTTATTTATAAGGGCTAATAACCCTAGCATATGATCATAGCTCCCCCAAATAAAACGGGCTGATAACCTAAGCATGCTCACATGTTGCAATACATCTCATCATATCACATGTCAATCATGTATAGTAGAGCCTAAATAATTATATTGTCCCACCATAAATCTTATTTCTCATTCATCCATCCTTATTTAAAAACATTATAAAATTAACATTTATTATTTCAAAATTTCTTTATCTACAACTTAAAACATCCATCAAAATCAACTCATGTTTCAAGTAAAATCCTTCCTTTCATCATGCCTTCATTCAAGTTACTAAATATCAACTTACAATCACTCTTTTAAAACATTAAATCCATTTCTTTGAACACATAACCATAAAACCCAATTTACCATTTCCAAAACCTTCTTTAAGTCATGAAAAATACTTAAACACTAAAATTCAAATTCAAGCTTTAAACCATTACCAAATTACTTATTCATAAACTCATTTAAGTCAAATACAAGCTTGAAAATCAAAGAAATCAAGATGTCCTTCATCTTGATATAATTCGGCCATTCCTTAAAATCAAATGGGAAATAGTTTTCTTTCCAAATTCATTTCATAAATCATAAGAAAACACAATTCAAAACCCATTCAAGTCCAAATTTGGCATAAAAATCAAAGGGCACAAGGTGCCCTTCACCTAGAGTGGTTCGGCCACTCCTAATTGGAGGGGAAAGGGATGATTCCCTTCCCTTCCAAGCATTCTACCAAGCTTAAAACTCATGGAAAAACTCATTAAAACAACTAAAATCTCATTCCCAACATTTTTCACACACATTCACAAAAATTCATCAAAAACCTAAAAATGGAAAACTTAAGAAATTAAAAAGGGAAATGTGATAATAGAGCACTAACCTCTTGAATGAGCTTGAAAAAGCTTAGAGAACACTAATCCTTAGCCTTCTCTTTGCCTTTGATGGAGGGTTCACCAATCTCTTCAAAGTAGGAAAAGAGCTTATTAAAATCAAAATTAACACTAGGAAAGAAAAGAGCACGGCTTAATGCATGAATTCCATGGCTAATCCTAGAATTAGACTCAATAAATCACAAAACCCAAAAGTTACAACTTACCTCCTTTAATGGCAACTCCAAAACCAAAGCTTAGGAACTCCAAATTCAAGCTTCTAGTACTTAATTCTCAAGGTTTAATCAAAATCCTATGGTTCAATTAGGTGGTTTAGTGGTATTTGGAGGTAGAAAATGAAAGAAAAATGGAGGAAGAAGGAAGAAGAAGTTGGCGTAGAGGAAGAAGAAGGGAGGAGAGAGAAAGTGCTGGTGATTAAGTATCAAAGTCAAACTTTGCTTCTCATTTTATGCTAAATCAATGGCCAAGATCAAGTCTTAGGTAATCTCATCCAATGGCTTTAAATATTCCTCAAATAATTCATTTCTAAATATTATCTAACTCCAAAATTTAATTAAATTAATTCCACCAAAAAGAATTACTCATTTATTCCTTAATACACTACACTAAGAATAATATTCCTAAGTTACCGCAATTCTCCAAAAATATTTGTGAAATATTCTCTACCCACTTAAATCACACAAACATGCTCCAAAAATATTAATTAACATACTACACACATGTAGTAATTTTTTTGGATCGAAATAATACCATGTCCAGAACCGATGGTACTATTCATAGACCGGTAAATCACTATTTACGACACCGAAAAACTAGACTGTTACAATAGTAGCTAGCATAAGACATCCAACGTCAATAAAGTCATCTGAATGCTTCTTATACCTATCTCTTATAGCCCTAGAAGCATCAGCAGGTGGTGCCTCAGGGAGATGCTCATCAAGCACATACATCTTTCGTTCTTACTTGAGAACTATTCTCAAGTTTTTGAATCAGTCAAGGAAGTTGGTGCCATCATCTTTCAGTTTGTCCTTCTCAAGGACTGATCACATTGATAGTGTGGAAGTGTTATGTGTTGACATTGATCTACAAAAATTATGCAAAGTCAAATTTTAGTAACTATTTACATTTTAGAGGTATCTTTAATGGAGAAACTCCCACTAAATTCAACATCCCTCAAATACAACAATTGTAATTAATTTAGTGGGCTAAGATCCATATTTCACTTAATTCTAAGTCAGCTTTGGCTTGATGCTTAAAACCAAGTTATTTAGGCAGAGAACACTTCTCAATTATATGCAATGCAACTCTTAGATTTCATATGGAATTTCGAAATCAAATGCCCCGGCATGTTATAATTCCATCTTATGCCCTTAGGTCCAAAACTGTTTTGATAGCCTAATTAAGCCTAACCATTTTAAAACATATGGGTAGCACCATTACCCATCCCACCTAACTATGATAACATAATGTGCCTAACTTCAGCATAACCCACATTTTGGTGACCTTAGCCTTGATGGGTGTTTTTATCTATGGGTGCCATATGACTTAAAAATTTTATAGCGAGGGATTACTTATCTTTCATGTTTTAATCAAATTAAGATATATATCCTTATGTGTTTTTCATGCATCATCCATACATGGCATATCATCCATACATACATATCTCCAAACATGAAAGCATAACAAATGTGTCATAGCATGGCCATAAATCCTAGAATGATCTCATAAGCCAATATGAAGATCATATGAGCAGTCATTGTAAAGCATGTCTTGTACAGCTTCCTTCTTGCATTTCAATCACCATAGGTCAGATTGTGCTCCTCCAAGCTCCTTGATCTCCTTTACAATAATATAATTCTATTGCAACTATCTTGTAACTAAGTATTACAATGAAAAGAAAATGACACGCAAGCCGTATTTAAGATTACAATCCTAAAAGCACAATAAATCTAATGGCCATGCTATGCACCATGCATATAACATACATTCATCACATGAAAACATGTTATCAAACTGCATGTAAATATATCAAATATCAATTTAATATGTATATTAAGTCTTTTAATTTAGTGACTTAAACAAAATATAAGGCGTAACACACACGGCGGTCCCGCTATGTTTTTCAAACATAGTTCAGTTGATCAAATCAATCACTATTTCAGTCATGTTAATTCGATTAACAAGCAATAATAAACTATTTTATTAATTTCACATGAACAGATTAATCCGACCTCTTAATCACATTAACAGAAACAAATTCGCCCTCTTAATCATATTAATAGAAACGAATTAATCAAAACGCCTTATCATTAATTTCTATATGACCCGATTCTATTTATATCATATATAATTAGAAAACGAATCAAAACCCTAATCCATTTTTTTTTCATATATCCGAATACAGAAAACCTTAAATCATGCCATCTAACATCAAACGTATCACATACATATTGATCATGATAATAAGTTCGAATGATATTGAAACACAACTTGGCTATGATACTATTGTAAGGTTTTGCAGGTGTCTTACATACTGTACAGTAGAAATAAAAATGTGACACCACAAAAACCCACAAAGGATCCATGTATTTCAATATTTTCAAATGACAGGGTTTGATTACAAACCTAGGGTTTGAAGACGTGCTTCACCACGGACAGACGCTGCTCCTCAAGCGAACGTCCTTTACTGGTATCCACACATGATCCCACCAGACGAGCACACGGTTGCTAGCTCTATAAAGTTGCGGTTTAGGGTTTTTCTTTAAACAGGGAGAAGGAGGCGATTTTTCTAATCTAGGTATATAATCGTTGTTTTTTTATTTTATATGTATATAACATTTATATATTAAAATAAAACCCTAATAAGAAGAGCCTTCATATTAGATTTTGCTAACGGGCTTTCAAACCTAATTTAAAGCCCAATTTGCCTAATCTGATTCTTTCTATCCCTTGGGCCTTGAATCAAAATTTCAAGCCCAGTAAAACCCTATGCTCATCAATGACAATCTGGTGTGCGACCTAATAGGTCCATATTTAGTTGGCAGTGGGCCATACTCATAATGCAGCCCACAAATCATAAGCGGTCTCTAGCCAAACATTATGATTACCTAATAAATATGAAATCGTTTGTCCGATATAAAACCTAATGATACATGTCATGATTCCTTTTGTTACACAATATCTAATTTGAACATAAGTCATGGATCACGTCATACTTATATGGTTCAAAGATATCCATTTCTCAATTCGCAAGCAGACTAATAAATCAAATCAAATTTATCTCTCTATATTAATTTATTTGAGCACGACCATGCATTTCTCAGTCCTACTTATGGAGGGGCCCAAAAGATATCTCTCTTATGAAAGAGGAACAAATCCCATGTCAATCGTGCACTATCCTCTACCTGATTTACATTATGCTTAACCATAACCTTTATAGTCATCCGATTAAAGATGACATTTGATCATGTCAAAACACAATGCTCCTCATGTAGGACGCTGTGACTATCTCAGGTCTAAAGATTCAATGACATAACCATATTGAGATCATTAATGAATTTGACCCATGTAGTGATCTCAAAGTGGGTCTATCTAGTACATTGTCCCCACAAGTACATATAAGCTTGAATGGTATCACCATACACATTCAAACTTATACTAGTCAATATTTTACTTATGACTAGGGATATATATTATTATAAAGCAACATGCAAAAATAATATAATAATAAAAGTAACCTCTTTATTAATTAAATTCAAATAACATAAGGTCCAAACTATTGGCCTAGGGCACAATCACTAGCAGCGAGTTCATGTTCGTCGTCAACGCCGCTTGACTGGAGTGACCCTAGAAGATTGGACTATCTTACTCCAAGACCTCATTGCTGAAGGAATTAGATGGACCTATCCATGGTGGCATTTGGAACATGTGACTGTCTCCTCTTATATGCCTTACTTGCCCTTGTGTGGCTTGACCATGGCTGTGGCCTATTATCCTAGCCAAGTTGCACGACAGTATGGTGGTCGCAAAATTGTCCCCAATTACAGGCGGTTCAAAGGTGGCTTTACCACTCGATGATTTTGTCTCACTTCATTTCCACCTGGCCCAGTCGCACAAGTGTATCCATCCCTGATGTGCCTGGTACCACTTCTTTTGAGCTGTACCATTCTTAGCTACAGGCTTATTCTGGGGTCGGTGCAAACTCAGAGTTGGATGATTTGCTGACAGCTACATTTTTGTTAGAATTTGGCATGTAAATTCCCCTGTTCTGTTTTCTGATGAAATGTGTCAGACAAGTGTAATTATATGAGTGTATGCACTTATGAATGAATCATTGAATTACTTGAGATGTTCGATATATTTCTTGATATTTCATTTCACCGAAGTAAATTCATGACATTTGCATATTAACATGAACTCAGCATAACACGCTTTAAAGTTAATAAGAACACAAAAGGTGAATTTATTAATGGGCTTGGCCATAACGTTTAGAGTTACACATAAAATTTCTTCAGCCTATCCAAGATGATCGACTTGGTGAACTCATCCCCTTCCATGTCTGATGACTTCATTGTGTCCCTTGAAAACATCTTGATAATGAAAAGCGGGTCCTCCCAATTTGGGTTTGAATTTTCCCCTTAGATTGTGAGTGTTCAACTTCATAAGTTTTAGATTCAAATTTCCTAACTAGTAGCTTCAACCTTGCTCTCTTGTTGAAATGTCTAGCATTCTCCATCTTATAGAGTTAGTCCACAACATGGGGATTAAGTGTTTTCCATTTAAGAATGCTTGCTAGCTAGCTAGCTCGATACTGCTTCTTCCGCTCATTGACATTCTGGAATTTCAGATTCTATCACCATGCTCGAATACTATAATTCTGCTGCAACTGACATTGCGGTCTTTTAATCCATGTATCGGTAAATAAGGGATTGCTCCATTCATAGATTTGGTTGTGTTTTAATACCTCGTGTAGTAATCTATAGCTCAAACAGAAGGATTCTTGGCAACTTTCATCAAAATCTTTTCTTTCCTTTATTTCTCCTTTTTTTCCTTCTTTCTTTCTTTTTCTTTTTCTCTTTTTTTGTTTATTTTGTTTTTTTTTTTTTTTTTCTCTTCTTTTTTTTTTTTGTTTCCTTTTTTCTTTTCTTTTCTATTTTCCTTTTATTTTTGTTGACTTTCCTTTTTGCCATCTCATTCTCTTGTGGATGACCCAATGCCAATTAATGGTGTTGAATTCCATGTTTCACCAATAGCATTTTACCTTATGATTGAAGATGAACTGTGTTATTTGTCGCCACGATGAGGGATCTTAAACCTGCAAAGGGAACTCAGTCGCCTACTTGGCATCAAAGAACAACCCGTCGTCACCATTTTTCATGGGAGAAATATGAACTTTCTTTATTAACAGTTGAAAGAATCTTGACACAGAGCCTTATTTGCTCGTGCGGACATGTCAAATCTCTATGCAGATCAATTCCAAAATATTCTTATCTTCCTTCATTGATAAACCTCTCGCCAAAACATCGCTTGACATTCTCCTGTACATCTGCCTATGCTGGGCTTATGAACTAAAATGTCAAGTGTTGTAAGGCTCGTTTGCCCATCTCTAGTAGGTGATTGAAGATACATTATTTTGGTCATTTACTGCTGAATATTAGAGAACCATAGTTGATCATCCGTCGTTGATGCTTTGATTGAAGTTTTGTCATCTACATACATAACTACCTTGCCTAGTGACAATCTTTTCGCCACTTCCTCTAGCATGTTTCATTCTAAATCCTTTTCTATCATATTGGCTTACCCCAATATACTAAGGCATTGTACATTGAGCTATAGACCTATCTGTCTCTGGCATAATTCCATGCATAAGCTTTTTGCTTTATCTGTGGATAGACTTCAAAATTTCATGCTTGACTCTGGTGTTAGGCTGGGCCCGATTAACAAATTCTAGAGATTTTCTTTTGTGTTTATATTAAACTCAAGCATGCATGATGAATTAATGCCAAATATATGCATGTGTTTATCTACTTTATGAATGCAAATATCAAGAGAAACATCAAACGAGCAAGCACAATCAAAATTCATTACATTAAACAATGTTTAACAATTCATCATAGACAAAATTAACAACAGAAACACACATCAGCAAGGTCTTCTTCCTTAGAGCTTTCTTCAACATAAGCCCTCCTCTTCTCTGACTCGATGACTTGCCGCCCTTCTCATTCCTTTTTCTACTTAAATTCAGAGAGCAACCCCTCATGAGTCTTTGTAGGCTTGACCAAACATGGGTTCTTAAGAGATGGCATGCTTTGAAATTTAGGAAGTGTGTTAGTGCTCCTATTAGGCCTCGTCTTTTCTAGGTCGGTGATCCTTTCGCTATCAATGAGGTCTTGGATCTCGTTTCCCAACTGATAGCAATCATCAATATTATGCCTCTTGTTTTGGTGAAAGTGACAAAAGGCATTACGGTCGAAGCTCCTCGATAAAGGATTAGGAAGAGGCTTTGGTGTGAGTGGGTGTAACAAGCCTACTGATTTAACTCTCTCAAATACTTTAGAAAGGGGAATGCTAAAGTTGGAGAATCTCCTCGAATGTTTGGCAGGCCTCAGACTTAGAGCGGCAGTTGCAGTATTCTTGCCAGTGATTGGAGCTTTGGTTGCCCGTCTAGGCACTTGGAATCTAAGCCTATTAGAGCTTTCATCATGGTTCCCATACTTCTTATCTACCTTGATCTTGTTTCCTCTGAACTTATCTTCATTAGTAGCTCCCACCTCGAATTCTCGAGAAAAGTCAATGCATTTTAATTTGGTTGGGACGATTGACTCGGGTCCGGCCTTCTTAGCATATGTCTCATGATATTCCATATCTTGCCAACTGTTATGAACATATTTTCCTTTTCCAAGCTCATCTCTTGCCTTTATGCCCTCTTCAGTTACTTCTTTATCCTTTCCCTTATTAGACGTCATGAATTTTTTTATGCTGGCTTCTACCATTTTCTCAATTACCTTGTCCGATTCGATGATGGGAATACTGGATTCAGCCATCTTATGAAAAGGAGCAGAGTCTGGAATTGACAAATCTATTTGAACAGGGGAACACCCAATCTCAAAGTAGGAGATCGACGAATTGAAAAAAATCGCAGCAAATGGATCGAAAGGTTCTTCAACTCTGGTCAAATGGTGTTCTGACCTCAACCAGTTGCCTACCTATGGTGCTTTTTTTTAGGAGGTTATCTTGGCTGCATGAAATGGATGTTAGTCACGTGATGTGATGCATGAATGCTTATGGAATGACACGAAAATATGATCATGCAATGCAATATCATGAAATGCGACTAATGCTGTATTCTGCCATGATTTGATTGGGATTGTTCAAAATATAATTGGAGAAAGATTCTTGAGAACTTACAAGAATCAAAATAGACTTTTATCTTATAGCCAAATATTTAGAATGTCCCTTATTTCTGTGTTCAAATAGTGTTGTCATTTGAACAGTTCCTCTTTTTTTTTTTTTACATGGAAAATATTTGGCTTAAAATAGATGTCCTCATATATTGACTTTTGACAATACTCCAAGTATCACTATTCATACACCAGGATTTTTTGGGATTTTCGAGAAAAATTTTTACCCTGTGTAGGAAATTTCATAAATAGCTCAAAAAATGTGTTTTATTATAGTAGACAAAATTTGGTGCTACCGGGGTGGAATGGATTTTCCTTCGAAAAGTGTAGACATTCAACCCACAACAGACTCAATGATTTTAACCTCCATTTCTAGAGATGAAGGAGAAACATCCAATGAAACTGATTTTGGACTAATGATCTGAGGTTGAAAAAACAATCCATAGTGCCTAATTCACATTTTTTCAGCATAAAGGGGCCCAAAAATGCATTCTAGATTCATTCGAGGCGCGTCTTGATGCCATACAACACTGTATGCGTCACTTAGACCAATTAGGTCAGTTTGATGGCTAGACCCATAATGGCCCTAGTGGACCTACTTGTGGGGCCCATCAATGACCTATTTAGGGGCAAAATAGTATTGATGTCTTTTCTCAAGGTTAAAGGAATTCGGAACATCTGATGGATTTGATTCATGAACTAGCAATCCTAGTTTAAGAAATCAAACCTATTGGATCATTTTCACATTTTTGGAATTCGTACCGAAATGGGGCTGAATACATGTCGTGGGTTCATTCGGGATAAATTTTCATGCCCTATGTCAATGTATGTACAATCTAGACCGATTTCACGAAAAATTGAAAATCGGATCGTTTATAGAACCCACCTAGGACCCGCTAGTGGGGCCCACTTGCCACTCAGCCAAATAGTGCCAAACCCTCATTTGCCTATAAATACATCCATAAGAGGAGTGAAAGGTGTAACACCCATCACCCAATCCTTGAGGACCAGATGACGAATGTCACATTCGATGCCAAAGCACCGCTTTATCCTATTCATTAACTGTAGACCATATATTAGAAGTGGCTAGGTTTTCATAAGGAAGCAAGCTTTTTTTTTTTTTAAAATATGGTTTAAGGAAATTCCTACAAAAAATTCGCTAGAGTTTCTCTTAAAATTTAACTTGCCACACAAAGAAAATATATACACTTTCAATATTTATATATATCTCCAAATCCCCAATACTCCAAATCAACACAATCAGTCACACAACACTTCTAAACACCCATTCATTCACATAGGTTCTAACATATAATTTACCATTCATTCAGCGGAATATTTATTAACAAATGTACACCATAAATATAATAAGAAGTTGTTACTTAATTAATCACAATCCTTATTAATTTACAAATCCAATATTTACAACCTCGATATTTAACAGTAATTTTACACATGCCAAAATTACATTTCAAAACTTATCCTACCCTAATCATAGTTTCTTCTTTGATGCTACGCCTCTGATCTTTAGGTAGCATCCACTGCTCACAGTCTGCGCGTGATGAAAATCAACATGCTGAGTGGAAGACTCAGTGGTGCTAAATAATTATCGATAAAATAGCAAAGAATTGCCAAAGCAACGAATCTCAAATATGATTTAAAATACTCAAATCAAATATATATTAAGTATCAAAGACGTACTAATCAAATTAAAATATTTTGAAAATCATAAAGAAGTTCATTCTTAAAACTTAATTCATAATCTGACGAAAGTAGGGAAAATTCCATACTTGCAAATATATCTCCGATTTCTTTATAACAAATAAAAATATGTTCTTAGTTTAGGGCTCATACATATACAGAAAGAAATATAAATATATTCAATTTCTGAATCACATAATTATGGCCTATGAAAGAGCCACCACATATCACATAATAAGCGTGTCCGCTTGTTTAGAAGAGTTGATAACCTTGGCATATGATCATAGCTTTCACATAACAAAATGGCCTGATAAGCCGAGCATGCTCACATATCGGAATAAATCTCATCTTATCACATTTCAATCGTGCATAGTAGAGCCCAAATTAAAACCATTGTTTTACAAATAGCCTTATTACTTATACATAAGTCCTTTGCAAAACATCTTATATCTTAGTACTCATTATTTCAAAATTACTTAACTTACAAGTTGTAAATACTTATTAAATCTTTCTTATGTTCCAAATCAAAATCATATCTCTTAAATACACATACATACATAACTTTAAATACTTAGAAATCAATGTTTAGAAAGACAAAAACATGCCTTACCACCTTAAGGTGGTTCGGCCTCCTTAGGTCATCAAAAGGGGAAAGAATTTCCTTCCTTAAAACACCATAATTCAAGCTAAAAAGTACTTAAATAAAACATTAAAACCACCACTTAAAAGCATTTAGTCTTAAAACTCATCTTTTCACTTTCAAACCTTCTTTAAGTTTTGACAAAACTCTTAAACATTAAAATACAAGAAAGAGGCTTTAACCACTATTAATTTACTTACTAACAAAGTCATTTAAGTAGAAATCAAAGGAAGCATAGTGTCCTTCATCTAACCAAGGTTCGACCACTCTTCCAAATCAAAAGGGAAAATGTTTCTTTTCACAATAACCACATTCATCTTAAGGAAAACCATTCAAGAACACATTAAAAATAAAAGAACACAAAAGCATGAAACAAAACCAAGGGCTCTTCCTCCGAAGGAGGTTCGACCACTCTTGGTTGAAGAGGAAGGAAGTGTTTCCCTTCCCTTTTTAGCATTCTACCGTGCTTAAGAATCATAGAAAGTCAAGTTAAAACATTTGGCAATCTTCTACTCTGATGCTAATTCTTCAGTCTTCGGGTAGCATCCATCGCTCTTAATCTGCGCGTGATGGAAATCAATGCTCTGAGTGGAAGACTCAGTGGTGCTAAATAATCATCAATAAAATAGCAAAAGATTGCCGAAACAACAAATCCCATACATGATTAAAATACTCAAATTAAATACATATTAAATATCAAGGCGTATTGATAAAATTAGAATTCTTCGAATTCATAAGGAAGTTCATTTTTGAAGATTGATTCATAATCCGACTAAAATAAGGAAGGTTTCACAAATACATGTGTGTCTCTGATTTCTTTATATTGATAAGAATACGTTCTTAGTTAAGGGCTCATACATATGCTGAAAAAAATATAAGTAGATTCTATTTCACTGAATTGTGGCTTGTGAAAGCACCACCACTTAACACTAAATTGTGGCATGTGAAAGCGCCACCACTTAACACTGAATTGTGGCCTGTGAAAGCGCCACCACTTATCACTGAATTGTGGCCTGTGAAAGTGCCATCACTTAATAATAAGCACGTCCGCTTATTCAAAAGGGCTGATAACCCTAGCCCATGATCATAGCTATCACTTAACATAATGGGTTGATAACCCGAGCATGCTCATCACTTAGAACAAATCCCATCTTATCACATTTCAGTCATGCATAGTAGAGCCCAAATCAAAATAATCCTTTTATAATAGCCTTGTTACTTATACATAAATTCTTTGCAAAACATTTCATTACTTAAGACTTATTATCTCAAAATTACCTCACCTATAACTTGCAAATGCTTATCAAATCTTCCTTATGTTACAAATCAAAATCATATTTTCTTTACACATACATATACATGGCTTTAAACATTTAAAGATCAATATTTAAAAAGGCAAAACATACCTTACTCACTATAGGAGGTTCGACCTCTTTGTAAAATCAAAGGAGGAATGGTTTCCTCCATCAAAAATCTCAATTACCATCTTAAAATCACCACTTAAAATCATTTAATTCATTACTTTGAAACAATTGATCATAAACCCACGTTTGCACATTCAAAACCTTTCTCTAAGTCTTGGTAAAGTGCTTAAACATTAGTGTTCAAAGAAGAGGTTTTAACCATCATCAAATTGCTTATTAACTAACTTGTTTAAGTCAAAATCTAACATAACAATCAAAGAACACATGATGTCCTTCACCTAGGCAAGGTTCGGCCACTCGTTGAATTCAATGGGGAAAATGTTTTTATTTCAAAATAACCACATTTGCTTAAAGGAAAACAACTTAAAAACTCATTAATCATCAAAGAAATCAAAAGCAAGGAACAAATCAAAAGGCCCTTCCTCTTGGAGAGGTTCAGCCAATTTTGGTTAAAGGGGAGAGAGATGTTTCTCTTCCCATTTAATCATCCCTTCATGTTTAGAAATCATTGAAAATCACATACAATCAATTAAATGACCAATTCCCCAACACAATTCACAAAATCATAAAAAATCATTCAAAACCTAAAATTTGGAAACTTGAAGAAATGAAAGAGGAAACCAAAAATTAGTGCACTAACCTCTTAATCAAGCTTAGAGAAGCTTAGAAAGCCTCAATCCTTAGCTTTCTCCTTCCCTTTGGAAGAGGGTTCTCTTACTTCTTCAAAGTAAGAGAAATTTACATTAAAATCAAAAATTGACACAATGAATAGATGGAGCATGATTCAATGCATCAATTACAAGTCTAAACCTTGGATTTCATTTATTAATTGACGAAACTCAAAAATCACAGCTTGCTATCTTTGATGGAAACTTCAAGTTCCAAGCTTAAAAACTCCAAATTCCAACTCCTTTTGCTTGATTCTTGAGGTTTAATTACTACTATTTGGTTTAATTTATGAACTTTGGGGTAGTTTAGAGGTAGAAGAATTGAAAGAAGTGAAGAAGGAGTTGGCGTGGAAGAGGAGGTGGAGAAGATGAAGAAGGAGGAGGTGTTTTTGATGAGTTGTCCACTTTTAAGTAGAGAAGTCAAATTTGACTTCTTAAGTTTATGTCAATTGGATGGCTATGATCAAGTCAAGGTATTCCCATTCAACGGCTCTAAATATTCATCAAATAATCCTCCTCTAATTATTGTTTAACTCTACCAATTAATTAAATTAACTCTACAAAAATAATTCCTAAATTATTCCTTAATACACTACACTAAAACATACTATTCATTAAATACCTTAATTCTTCAAAAATATTCATGAAGTATTTTTTACCCACCTAAATCATGCAAACATGCTCCAAAAATATTCAATAAAATATTAAACATGCTTAGTAATTTTTTGGGACCGAAATAATACCAAGTCCTGGACCAATGGTACTATTCACTGACCGGTAAATCACTATTACCGACACTACAAAAAACACTAAAAAGTCAGGCTGTTACAATTCTCCCCCCTTAAAAGAAATTCATCATCGAGTTTCACATGATGTAAATAGTTGAGGGTGTTGCTGTCTCATATGATCTTCTCTTTCCCACGTAGCTTTCTCCATAGGACCTTCACTAAAGGTATTCTTTTATTCCTTAATTCTTTAACCTCTCTAGCCAGTATCCTTACGAGTTCTTCCTCATATGTCAGATTTGGTTCGATAATGACAGATTCAGCTGAAATAATGTGTGAAGGATCTTATTGGTACCTCCGTAACATGGATAGATGGAAGACATTATATATTCGATCTAAGTCTGGTGGTAAAGCTAGTCTATAGGCTAATGGTCCCACATGCTTTAAGATCTTGTATGGACTTATAAACCTAGGATTAAGCTTACCCTTTCTGCCAAATCTCAGAACTTTCTTCCATGGAGATACCTTCAAGAATACCTTATCACCCACTGAGTACTCAATATCCTTCCTCTTAAGATTAACATACAGCTTCTGACAATCTGAAGTCGCTTTCAACCTTTCCTAAATGACTCTGACCTTATCCTCCGTATCTCGGATCAAATTAGGACCTCCTAACTTACCCTTACTGAGCTTCGTCCAATATAGAGGTGTCCTACACCTCCTACCATACAAAGCCTCAAATGGAGCCATTTGAATACTCGATTGATAACTATTATTATAGGCAAACTCAACTAGTCGAATATACTTTTCCCAACTACCCTCAAATTCTATTACACAAGCTCTCAACATGTCCTCAAGTACCTAAATCACCCGCTCTGACTGACCATCTGTCTGCGAATGGAAGGCTGTGCTGAAATGTAGTCTAGTACCCAGAGCCTCATGTAGCTTCTTCTAGAACCTCAAAGTAAATCTCCGGTGTGCCGACTTAGTCAATCTATTTACTATGACCCAAATAGCATCCTTCTTCCGAGGTGTAATAGGCAAACAAATCACAAAGTCCATAGTGATTCTATCCCATTTTCACTCTGGAATAGATATAGGGTGTAGCAAACCTGTTGGAACCTGATGTTCTGCCTTAACCTGTTGACATGTAAAGCATTTCAAAACAAAATCTGCGATGTCCGTTTTCTTAACCAGCCACCAATATTGCACTTTCAAATCTTGATACATCTTATTACTGCCTAGATGCATAGAATATGGACTACTATGGGCTTCCTCTAAAATACTCCTTCTCAAATTTGAGATTTTAGGCACACAGATTCGATCTCCAAAGTATAAGCAATCGTCTCTAATCTCGAATCTCTTCTTCTTACCCTCTCTGACTAAGCCTTTCCACGAGGCAATTATATCATTGCTTCGTTGTGCATCTCTAATCTGCTGAAGTAAGCTATGTCTCACCCTAAGTTCTGCTACAAAGGCACCATCTCTAGCTACCATTAATTGGACATTCATCGCACGAAGGGCAACTAAAGACATCCTAATGAGTGCATCAGCAACTACATTAGCTTTAACTGGATGATAATCTATAGTAAAGTCATAATCCTTAAGTAGTTCTAACCATCTACGTTGCCTCAGGTTAAGCTCTTTCTATAACGCCCCAAAATTTCAGATCTTAAAATGATATTATTTAGGCGAGTCATGAATGGTATCACCCGAGGGAGAAAAAAATATTTTATTTGGACTCGATTATGATATTGAGCATAATTAATATTTGTGGAGTTAATTAGG
>CANUEP010064260.1:0-25750 GCA_947857235.1 Jatropha podagrica | reverse complement strand
AAAAATGATGGTCTTGTTGACAGTGGAAAGATTACCTCACAAACATTGTGAAAGAACCCCTTTTCATACATGTTTCTCTTCACTACAACCTCAGCATCTTTGAGAGGTGATCTCCGGCAAATGCCTCCACATTTGCTCTCCAAATGATTTGTTTTGTCACCCATCTCAGTGATGCTTGCTTCTAGTGCCGCAGCACTAACCCTTGCTTCATTTAGCTTTTTTTGCCAGACAAGGTACTCTTGCCACTTGAAGGTCTGTAAATCCCAACCAAAGTCAAAGAACACAGAGACGTGAGTTTCAGGTATTAACCATTTACCGAAAGAAGTAAGCAACAATTTGAATCTGCCAATAGAGAGAGGGAGAGGCATGGGTTTAATTACTGTAAACTACCAGAAATAATTTTTTTAAAAAAAGAAAAAAAAAAACACAAATTACATCAACTACTTTAATAAAGTCACATTTAAAGATCGATACAGCCATCACAAGAACTCTTATGGGAAAGCGTTTGATCCTTACTGACATTGCAGAACTGATGATTGAACTCACCACAAGTAAGCCTGAGGGAAGGAAACTACTTTACATAGACTTCTCAAAATTACGTGAAGTTATTTAAGAATTAAGATGCAATGATTTTGTCCTGAAGTTAACCAGAAGAGGCAAACATGCTTAGCACTGTAGTTATGGTAGTTATTCACTTTTCAACAACATAGTTTATTCCATTTTCAACCAATAAAAGAGATATAGAATCAGGTACAGTATGTGCTTTTTCCATGTTATTAATTATTCTGCCTATGTCCTTGCTTAATCTATTTCCAAGAGAAAAGATAAAAACTACTTGAACAAATTATACGGAAACTAAACCTGACCTCATTAGTCGTGGTATTCATTCGACACAGGTTGGCATGGTACCCAAAGAATCCTGAAGCACAGCTACGAGGAAAGGTACAATGAACAAATTTGGTTCGAGGGATATCAAGATACTATGTCATCGTCACAGGCATTACATTTTGCAGAACATTTCTAAAAATCGATCCGAAAGTTTTTCGTTGAAAGATTATGGTACTGGAGGATTTGCTATTTATTCTGGTGTTGGACCTAGCTTTCTTGTTCCAGAAGCTTATGACATTTTGAAGGGTCACGTAATTAGTTATTTTAGGCAATATAATTGGGAACCCATAAAAGGAGAGCATACACCATATGATGTTTGATATAGAATCACTTCTACTGAAGGGCTACTACTACTTTACCTACTATGATAATTCACTTTCAAGGAGCTCTAATGTGTCTGCATTCTAACAACGTGTTCCAAAGAATTGCGAATCATGTCAACTCATGCTAATGGACCAAACCTATTAGGTGCACTTCAGCAGGCAACTTTTCGGTTCTCGTTTGATCTCAAGGCTTCAAGAATATCATTTGTTTCGAAGAATTGTCGAGATAATTAGTTCAATTATGCGACTCTTTTCGTATTATTGGAGCTTTTTAAAATAATTATTATTATCATTTCAGAGTGCAAATTTATCCTGAACTTTCATTACAAATGGGCCTGGAAGTAGGACTGAATTTCATTAAAAAGGTTGGTTCAGGTTGGAGTTCTTTTCTGGGTCGGGTTAGAAATTGTGATGTATCAACTTATTAGTTGGACACACGGTGGATTGTTATTGGCTATTGTTAGCAGCAAATGCGTTAAGTTGACTTTCAACTGAAGTAAAATGCCAGAGATGGAAGGCGCAGTATTTTGTGATAAAAACGCCCCCGTTTCATGAAGGGCGAAAATACATTATAGTAGCAGAAACTTTGGCTTGCAGTAAAGAGTACCTTCGCTCCTTGTAAATTTCGCAATTGTCACTTTGTCATCACTTTCACTTGGCTCTCTCTCACTCTCCCTAGGAAATGGCGTGAATTCCAGTTCCTAACTATTACTATTTGTAACATTCTCATCACGCGTTTCCTTCACTTTCTCGAGAAAATCTAGCAAAGGGCAGTAGTAACAATATAGGTGAGAATCATTTTCCTATTGGGTTTTAACTGAGATCATTTCGCATTTTGTTTCTTGATAGGTTGATTCGATCTTTATTGTTTTTGGGTTGTGTGATTTCATTTTTGGAATACAGTAAACTTGCTTACTGCTTAGCTATGCAAATCACTGCGTAGGTCTTTAAATGGTTTAATCGAAGTGGGTTTTGGGTATGCTATTTGGGTTGCAAGTATTTTGGTTTTTTTTGGATTTGAATTTAGTTAATGAGTAAGTTTTCATTTTTGAAGGCTTGGGTTTTCTTATCAGAAATTGATAATTACCGTGTTAAGTCTGAGAGAAGCGGATGTTAAATGTATTATACCGTTTGTTTAAGTTAATTATTACATTTTCATTTCTATTTTCATAATATTTAATTATCATTTTGTTTTCATGGATGATATTCGTCCTAATTTTTAGTTAGCAAAGACTTAGCATTTAAGCCATCATAATATATCGACAAATCAAGATTAGGTTATTGATGTTGTTGTAATAATAATACGATTTGAATACAAATGTTGGGTATTCCAGAATTGAGATTTATCTATACAGAGTACAGACAACAAATAACATCACTGTAGAGTATAGAGAAACTTACGTATTTCCTTATGATAATGATATCATAACCTACACTATTGTTCCGCAGAATGCTTGCTTCCTTATCATCCTGGAATACTAATTTGGAGTAATGGTTAACCTGCTATAACAGGGATAGATCACCTATTTTATGGACTTTGTGTGCAAAAAGGCACAGGAGTGTACAGTTTTAGCGAGTTACCAGTTTTAATATTTTACAACCTATTGTCCATTATGTCTATTTTCTTTTCTTTTATATTACTGTACGGTAGAAGGTATGATAACAGTTTCTTCTTTACACCACTTGCAAAAGGACAGGGAAGCTCAAATATCCATTTTTGCTTAATAGAAACTTATTAGTATTAGAACTGAGTTTTTGCTTATTATTTGTGAAAAATGTTGCACATATTACTTTTCATTTGTTATGTGGAACTTGAGTTAGGAATTGAGGGAACAATAGAACGGAAAGATTTTCTTTTTGTTTCAATGTTAGTGACAAAATTGCTCATATGATTTTCCGTAGATGTTAACTCTTTTACCCTCAGACTAAAAATTAGGCAAAATATTTCTTTTTTTTGGCTCCCTTACTATAAATTGACTGTCATTGTCATACATATAGGCATGTACAAGAACCAACTGCAAGAGTTGGCTCAAAGAAGCTGCTTCAATTTGCCATCTTATTCATGCATAAGGGAAGGACCAGATCATGCCCCTCGATTCAAAGCTACTGTCAATTTCAATGGGGAGACTTTTGAAAGCCCTAGCTTTTGCTCTACTTTGAGGCAGGCAGAACATGCGGCTGCCGAGGTAGCTCTTAACACACTTGCAAGCAGAGGTCCTTCCAGAGCACTGGCTGCTAGAGTCCTGGTGAGCATTTGTTCAAAATGTATTTATTTTCTTCTTGCAAGATTGCGAAAAATAAAAATAATTCTTTTTTCAGAATAAGAATGCATTTCCATACGTTTGTAGTTCTATTTGGAATCCAGTTCTATTAATTGAAGGCTTTAAGTTTATTCATGAGTTGTAAAAGTGAAGACATGGTCAACTCAATCATAAAAAGCTTTGTGAAAAAACAATGTCAACATTGCAAACTAGTTCTATTTGGAATCGAAATGTAACAACACATTGATGCTTTTTCGGGTCTCATTTGTTTTAATTGACTTGAAACTCTTTTCAAGTTCATGATAAAGCATTCTCTTTTATGTTTTCATTTTATTTCAATTTACTTACAATGCCTCAGAAAGGCTGCATTCTATGTAATTTGTTTGTGGTGCTGTTTTGCTGCATAGGACGAAACTGGAGTTTACAAGAATTTGCTTCAAGAGACTGCTCACAGAGCTGGTTTAAAGCTTCCGGTGTATACCACCGTTCGTTCAGGGCCCGGCCATGTTCCTATTTTCTCATGCACAGTTGAACTAGCAGGAATGAGCTTTACTGGGGAGCCAGCTAGGACCAAGAAACAAGCTCAGAAGAATGCAGCAATGGCTGCTTGGTCTGCCCTAAAAAGATGTATGGATCTCATCTTTTTGTATTAATCTGTGTTCAGGGTGCTCTAATATGGTTAGAAGCAGGTTATCGCAACTTCCTCTTCCTTAAGCCGATAAGTACATCAGTATAATGACCCAGCTCCTTGATTTATCAAGGAGCATGACTTTTCTTTAGAGCTGATACATATAACTGGCCTTTGCTGAGGGTATCAGCTCCTAGCTTCATTGCTTCTTTCCTGAACAGTGAAAACCTTTAATAGTTTATTAGTATGGCAGTTATATTTGGTAGAAGGTGAGGAAGCAACTATAAACTTTGTGCAACATAAAGTTGTGTGTGCATGTCTATTTGGGTGGGTGGGGCTATCAAGAGAGAGGAGGAGATGTCATCAAGCAGTAATCGAAGCATGCTGATATTTTTGGTAGGGATTTTTTTTTTTTTTTTTTTAGGTGGGTGGGTATAATTACATACTCTACCCACTGTCTAAAATGAATTCCTCTGAATGTTAGGTTCTCCAGCCACTGCTTTGAATTGGTTCTTGGTAATACTGATTTCATTTTCTCCTTGAAAATTTCTTTGTTTCTTTAAATAGTTGAATAAGTTGGTAAAGAATGAAAATTGGTTCAGTTCCTCCAAATTGGATGTTGAGTTCAAATCCCTTTGGGCAGGTAACTGGTTGTGTGGAAGCTGGATACCAGTGTTCCTGGTTCTCTCCTTTTTCATTTGTTTGTTGAGTTGAAAAAGCTAAAGGTGACATACAAGTGATTTAAGTGATGAAGCTTTTATACTCTTTCAGATGACCCAGCCTTTTTTAGTCTTCAAATTATGTAGCTTCTAACTTTTAATTAGCTTTGTGGAATTTCCCATATGCTATCATTTTCATTCACTCATTGCTATGAGTGAATGTCTGAAGGAACTGGTATTAAGTTTACTTTCATTGATAAATTATCATTTCCCCCCTTCAGATACCTTGAACTGTTTACTCTTATCACTTTAAATTTTCTTAGAAAATGCTTGTTTTATGTACTCACACTCGTAGGCTTCTTAAAATTTTATCAGTTGCTTAATCTAAATTTATCTAAAAATTATAATATCTTTCTGTAGTGGTTCAACATGGCTCGTCCTCTTGTTCATCGTCTTCTTCTGTGGAGAATAAAAAGGGCAGTGAAGAACTAGAACAAGTCGTAATTGCTCGTTTTCTTGCATCTCTACAACCATCAGATTTGAAGAGCCACAAGCAAAGTGATTGCAAACGCGGGCAGGAGAGATTTAACCCTATATGCAAGGACTTGACCACTCCAACACTAAGCTTATATCCTATGCAGTGCCAAAACTGGGCTTATCCTGGCTTTTCTCCTGAAATGGCCATATACCACATGTGGCAGCAAGAACAATTGCTGCAGTTGCACCACCATTTACTGGCACTTCAGGTTCCACCAGCTCCTCCCAGTCCTCAAATTCTTCCATATATGCAGTCTATACTTCCCCAAGATTCTCGTCTGTTTGTTCCTGTAAGGGAGCAAGAACCAGTACCTGTAGGGCCCAGAATTACAATTGCTACCTCAGGACCATTATTGTGCTACTCAGATAATGTGGCCTCTGATCCAATCAGGGGGAAGTCCACGGTGACCATCCGGGAGATACATGAGGAGAAAACAGAAGAATTATCCGAGTGCTCTCCATCAATGGTCCCAGATCCCTCTGTTCTCTGCAACTTCAAGACTGATGCAAGATTTAAGGAGCCCAATCATGACGATGACAAAAATAAAAATGGTGCACTACAAAAAGTTAAAAGTTTTCAACTAGGAGAGAACCGAAACGAGCAATTTGAGCAGGCATCCCATAGGAACATGAATTCAGGATACACACACATGGACTTTCAAGTGCAAAACCCACCTGGTTTTGTCTCTTCCCATTCTACTTCACAATATCTCCGAAGACCAAGTTCGACGAGCTGTAGGTCCCCTTCTGTATCAACCAGAAATATGGAGCCTATACCTTCATCTGCAGCTCCTCCTGTACGGATCAGAAATGCGGTGCCTGTTTGTTCAGTACCCAGACCACAAGATTTGGCGGCACAAATTCCGGTGCCACCAAGAATGAGAAGTGGAGCTCCTTATTCAACCAGACCCCAGCCACAAAGAATGGACTTTGGTGGAATGCATCCACGTTTCATGGCACCAGCAGTCCGAATAAGATCAGTTGTGCCAGTCTGTTCTGCTCCACCAGTAAGGAAAATGACAACTGTTGTGCAAGAGGGAGCATCACCTAACAAAGAGAAGAAAGATACAGTAACTGAAGATGTCTCAACAGCAAGTTCAGAGCTTGGCAAGCTTAGAATATGAGCAAGAGTATAGAAACTAGAGAAACCATCTTAGTTTTTCTTCTTTTGGCAATTGAATTTATAGTGGTGTCTGGGCATCCGATGATTTGTAATCAATATAAAGGGGGAGCTGTTATATATGTATAAATATATATTTGCAAGTCATATTCTATAAGCTTATTCAGGATTGATTCTCCCCAATTAATTATAATATGTTTATACTGAAAGAGATTTGATCAGGTTATTCCCGAAATGATACCTTGAAATGAATTACATTTCCATTTCTTACTTCTATTGTGTCTTCCAATTGATTGGAACTTCTGTGATGCAGTAGGAGGAATTTCATTGTTAGGTCATCCCAAGATCGACTGACGAAAGCGGATTTGATGCTAGACCTGATCTATGAGTTCATTTATCAAATTATATATATATATATATATATATATATATATATATATTGACAAAAAGAAGGAAGAAATATTTTGCAAAAAAAAAAAAAAAAAAAAACCCACAAAAGCAAGCGGCCCAATTAGTTAAGGCAGCAACCACGTAGCCCAATTTGAACCACCACCGTTTAAGTTGGACTTAAAGAATCTAAAACTAGAAGGGCGTAATAGCCATTGGACCAAACTCAACTTAAAAGGCTTTGAGAAGACGATCTCAAACTCACACGACCCTTTTCATACGTTCTCACGCTCAACGTCTTTTCGTTTAACAATAGAAGGTTGTGTGTCCATTTTGTACCCAAACTCTTAAATTTAGCTGTCCAATGCAATGCACCGCCCTGACTTGTCTGCATCACATGCACAGCATTCCCAAACTGAAAAACCCTTAAAACCCTAGTAAGTAAAACTAGTATACACCGAATACTATAGATTATAACATACACCCTCTCCTTTTCTCTTACACATAATCCAAAGGCTAGAGTTCCAAACACCTTCTTACATTATGATCCCTAAAATAACCCCAAAGTTGACAGGTGTCCAGTAAAAACAACAAGTACAAAAACTCGTTGTCGTGTGATTAAAACGGCGAGTATGACAGTTACCTTTTGAAGAGCATGGCTTCTATACTCTTTAAAAACCCTAGTAGACTTCATAATTCCTCTTTCTCAATCTAGAACACGGTAGCAAAGAGGTGAGCAATCTCATTAGTTCTGCTCTTGTATTGTTCTTATCATTGATTATCTTTTCTTCCATCTTTCCCTATGTGGGTTCATAGGATTAACTGTTTTTCCTTTAATCCTTTTAATTTACAGGTTGGTCATTGAGCTATTGAAGGATGCTCGTGTTGTTTGAGACGCCAGCTGGCTTTGCCCTCTTCAAAGTTTTGGATGAAGGGAAGCTATCTAAAGTTGAGGTAACGATTGCCTTTTTCATTTTTATATATTCTGCCCTGTTTGGGCATTTGGGGCGGGGAGTGAAGAAACGTGACAATAACAATCAAAGTTTTTTTTTATTATAAATTATTTGAAGATTAGATAATTCAAGTTCATAATGGAGGAAAATGGAAAAATTTTCAGTTAAATTTTCTCTAATTTGTGTTTTTGTCACAGGACTTATGGAAAGAGTTTTCCACTGCAGACTCAGCAAGAAAGGTTAGTTCTTTCTCTCTATCTCTGTTTCTGTTTCTGCGTGCATTTGTTGAACTGAATGGAGAGCCAATATTTTTTTTTTCCTTTGACAAATTAGTTTGCAAAAATCCCATTCTGCTGCTGTTGCAAAATTTACTGTTTTTTTTTTCACTTAACAACTTTCAAAGAGCCATCATTCTGTAATTGGTAAATAAGAAGTATGTTGTGGAACATCTTTTCTTTTTTTGTTGAATGATCAAAATATTCAATTTTATTTGCTGTTATTTTGTTTGGCTTTGTTTTTTCTCCATGAAACTTTTTAAATTGTTATATGATTTTATATTCTTTTTTTAATACCTTTTTGTTTTCAGTAGGAATTTGACTCTTTGTTTGGTATAATCATCAGGTCGTCAAGCTGAAAGCTTTTTCCAAGTTTGAGAATACATCAGAAGCATTAGAAGCAGCAACAAAAATAATTGAAGGCACTGCTAGCAAAGGTTTGCGCAAGTTTTTGCGTGCTCATTGTGAAGGTGAAATCCTAGCCGTGGCTGATTCAAAGCTTGGAAATGCAATCAAAGAAAAACTGGTGATTATTTCTATAAAATATTATTTCTTTATGCCAGATATTCTCAATTTTAATTGGGATTTTATTTTTTCTAAGTTTGAGCAATTATTGTGTTGCAGAAAATTGAATGTGTTCACAACAATGCCATCATGGAACTGATGAGGGGTGTTAGGAGTCAGCTGACTGAACTCATAACTGGTCTTGGTACTCAAGATTTGGCGCCAATGAGCTTGGGTTTATCACACAGTCTGTCTAGGTACAAACTGAAGTTCAGTCCCGACAAGGTACTTTTCTTGAACTCGTGGTTTTTAATTTCTATAGTTGAAGTGTCTTGTCTGTGCCTAGTTCTGTTTGAAGAACAAGCCAGTTCTTTGGACTTAATAGTAGTTTATCCTGATCCTGGTGATACTGATGCAAATATGTTCGCTATTGACTAATATCAATTAAAATTACTTATTTGTCACTTACTTGGGAAGTCCCCTTGGTGAAATATGTGAAGTCAGGTTCCTTAATATATTTTTCTATAAAATACCTCATAGGTTCTTATCTCTTCTGACCTCCCATGGATTTGTCCAGGTTTCTCTTAATGGGAGGTTTTATTCCAATGGAGAAAAGACTATTAGGCTGACAGAAAGTTTCTGAATAATATTTTTATCAATTATGTTGACAAATTGTGACTATGTTGTTTAGAAGTTGTTTCCAAGTCTCATAAAGAATATTTAAATTTCTTTGGGCCATTGGGGTTCTCTAGCTAACTTTCTGTTTTAGGTTGATACAATGATCATTCAAGCTATTGGTTTGCTTGATGATCTTGATAAGGAGCTCAATACGTATGCAATGAGGGTTAGAGAA
Organism: Jatropha podagrica; assembly: GCA_947857235.1. Lineage (NCBI taxonomy): Eukaryota > Viridiplantae > Streptophyta > Magnoliopsida > Malpighiales > Euphorbiaceae > Jatropha > Jatropha podagrica. The sequence continues at coordinate 16,362 of CANUEP010064260.1, read as the reverse complement.
TGGTATGGTTGGCATTTTCCTGAACTTGCTAAGATTGTACAAGACAACATCCTCTATGCCAAAGCAGTGAAACTGATGGGTAGCCGTGAGAATGCTGTCAAGCTTGATTTCTCTGAGGTAAAAAAAAGAAAAAATCTGATTTTGTATATTGTAACCACAAGGTGTTCTCTGCATCTATGTCTTGTGTGCTTCTAAGATCATGAATCTTAACCATTTGCATGATTCTTTTTGTGTTATTTGGGCTTATGTGGTCGTGCCATGTGATGTTCTCTCTTGAAATTTCACAGATATTACCAGAAGAAGTTGAGACAGAACTGAAGGAAGCAGCTTTAATATCTATGGGAACTGAAGTCAGTGAAGTTGATTTGATGAACATTAGAGAGCTGTGTGACCAGGTTTTATCTTTAGCTGAATACAGGGCTCAGCTGTATGATTATCTTAAAAGCAGGATGAACACCATTGCACCAAATTTGACTGCCCTTGTAGGGGAGCTCGTTGGAGCTCGCCTCATTGCTCATGGGGGTAGCTTATTGAATCTGGCGAAGCAGCCTGGTAGCACAGTTCAGATTCTTGGGGCAGAAAAGGCTCTTTTCAGAGCTTTAAAGACAAAGCATTCAACTCCCAAATATGGGCTTATTTTCCACGCATCCTTGGTTGGTCAGGCAGCTGCTAAGACGAAGGGGAAAATTTCCAGATCACTAGCTGCCAAAGCAGCACTGGCAATTCGGTATGATGCTTTTGGAGATGGCCAAGATAACTCTATGGGACTGGAAAACCGGGCCAAGGTACCTAAAAATCTTTTTGCCTCTGAAAAGCTTTACATACATACACACATAGTACATGTGTGTTTGTGTTTCTTAAATGTGATATTTTGTAGCTCGAGGCACGATTAAGAAATCTTGAAGGTAGAGAATTGAGTCATTCTGCTGGATCTGCAAAAGGCATGCCAAAGATAGAAGCTTATGACAAGGACCGTAAGAAGGGAGCTGGAGGATTGATAACTGCTGCCAAGGTCCATCTTTATTTTTATTCGTTCTCCATTTACTCCTACATTTTGCTGGTAATTATTAACTAATTTTCACCTTTTTGCAGGCTTATAATCCTGCTGCAGATGTAGTTCTTGAGCAAACACCAACTGCCACTGATAGGAATGGAGAAGAAATTGTTCCAAAAAAGAGAAACAATGAGGCAGAACCTTCTATTGAGGGGGCAGCAACAGAAGATGCTCCAGTAACTGGTAAGCAGAAGAAGGAAAAGAAGAAGAAAAAGAAAAAAACTGATGAAGAGGAAACAGCTGTGCTAAATGATGCAAATGGCACTTCCCAGCAAGAAGATGAAGGGGAGGCAAAGAGAGAAAAGAAGAAAAAGAAGAAGTATAAAGCTGAAATTGATGATGTGCAAAATGACAGTGAGAATATTGATGCAGGAGAAAAGAAGAAAAAGAAGCGAAAGCATGCTGAACAAGATGAAGCGTCTGAAATTCCAAGCAAGAAGAAAGAGAAAAAGAAAAGAAAAAGTGAGGATTGAGAAAATCTGGAAATTTCAGGTTAAAGGCTACTTGGCAATTTTGGAAGAATTAAGTAGCAACTCCTGACTTCTCTCTACTGTACAATTTTTTTCCTTCTCTTGGTTCGTCTATGTGGCTTCTTAACTTATTTCCAATGTATCTTTCAAATTTATTATGGGCTTGATGAGAAGTGGACATATTATGAAAATTATATTTGGCAAATTATTTGCATGTTCAAGACTTCAAAGACACTATCCATTATAAAATCACATTACAAATTTACAGTAGTGACATACTTAACAAAGCTCACAATAATAATCAACTGCCAATTATATAAATGTTGGAAAATCTCTTACAAGCAAAGGTTATGTTTGAATCTGGGAAGGTTTTAACTTTGGTCTCGTCATCAGACTCAACTCTGATTGGTGCATTAACGTAACTAATATGCTACACACAAATACAAGTTGAAATATTATCCATATGGCTAATTTCTCAAATCTCAACAATATATAAATTAACTCTTCACTCTTCAACAAATAAACTGAATCTGTTCATAAATAATTTATTATGAAATATAAAAATATTATCCTTTAAGTGTTTTTATTTTCTCATGCTAATAAATAAAGTAATTTTGCCACAGTTTCTTTTTTCTGTTCCCCCATATGGTCAAAGAACTTTCGATTTTCAAACATGCTGCTGCTTTAAAAGGGAAAAAGTTAAAAAAAAAGCAAATGTTTAGATTCATCAATGAAAAAGAAAAGCAAAACTAAACAATTTAATTTGAACTATGAATAGGGTGAGCCAATTTTTATATCTGGAATACTTTTTACAATATACATAAGATAAATAGAATAATCCTTCCTTATTATATGCAATATCTTTCTTAATAAAAATAAATAAATAAAAGGCAAGTTGACCTCATAATTGAATTGGGATTTACAGGAAATCTTTATTAAGAAAAAGGGTTATATAATTAAATTTAATTAAACAACATCTCTAGACAGATAATTTAAGCCATTAATATATTTAAGTTAGGCTAAGCTTTGTATGTTATTTGTCTGTTTGAAATGATTGAAATGTTTTTAAAAATAAAAATTATTTTTTATAAGAATATTAAAATTAAAATACATATGTCAAAAAGAATATATGTATTAAAGTGTAAAGTTGTTAACAACTAAGGGATTGGCATAGCTAAGCTAATCATGGAAATAACATAAATATAATTATATTTATAAAGAAAAAAGAAAAAGAAAAGAAAAAGAAAAAAAAAAGTACATAAACTGTCAAAAAAAAGAAAAACGAAAAACAAAAAGAATGAAGGAAAAACATGCCCATTAATGTAGGAATGAAAATCCATAATGCGAGAGAGAGAGACAGACAGGGAGCCTGGGGGCTTTGACTTGGAAGGAAACAGGAACCAAAGGCAAAGCCAAATTGATCTGCTTACTATTTCTTTAATTCTCTCTCTCTTTTTTGTCTGAGAAAGGACCCAACAAAACGAGAAAGAAATCCAAAGACCCAAAAGAAACCAAAAACTAATACTTCCAATAGAGGAGATTGTTAAAATATATAGTACAAGTGTTATTACTCTCTCTTTCTCTTTCTTTTCACTCAGATTCAATCAAAGTAAGTATCTTTTTCTCTGCCCATCACTTTCTTTAGTTATCTCCATCTCTTTCTAAAACTCTTTATTTCCTAATTCTGTTCTCAGAACTTGTATCTCTTGTTTTCTTTAATCTTACTGCTGTTAGATCATATCTTACTTTTCCTTATTGTTAATGAATATTTAAAGCTCTAAATCTTAAACGTTTGGGTTTATGATTTGCATGTATTCATTAATTTACAGAGGTGTCAGCGGTGATGATGTGAGCTGTTACTTCTATTTTCCTTTTGATAATGTTTTTACGTTGTTCTTATGAGGCCTGTGAGCTCTGAATCTGTAAACTAGGGAGTTTTGATTTGCTTTTGTTCATTATGTATGAATGCCAATTTGATTTTTTGAGTTTGGTTTTACTTTGAATTTTGTACTTTTAAGATCAGGCAGATAAATATTGTGTGAACCTTTTACTTTCTTGAAGTTGCTTTATGCTCAGTGATTAGTTTCTTGATTTGCAGTGATCAATTGCTGATTGTGAAGAAACCCACGTAGACCATGTTGAGAAATGATTCCTAGATTTAAAAAATGGGGTGTGTTCTTGGAAGAGAGTTATCCTCTGGCATAGTTTCAGAGTCTAAAGAGGTCAAGGACCTGCGTGTTGAATCCAGAAGAAAATTAGAAAGTGTTCCAGTGAAAAAGACTGATACTAGTAGTGTTGTTGAGATTCAAAATGAGGACACCCAGAAGGAAAAGAAAGTGGAGGAAGATCGAAAACATAGGGGGGAGAGGAGGAGGTCAAGGCCAAATCCTAGGTTAAGTAACCCACCCAAGCATTTGCGTGGCGAGCAGGTGGCAGCTGGATGGCCACCATGGCTATCAGCAGTGTGTGGGGAGGCGCTCAGTGGATGGATTCCACGGCGGGCAGACACATTTGAGAAGATAGATAAGGTGCGTTGATTTATCACTGAGATAGTTCAGAACTTGATCATAATGATCTGAAGTTTACTTCAAATGAAAGGAGAATGTGATTGTTGAAGGCATTGGAGCTGATTATTATTGCTGTCGTTGAATTTTTTTTCTCTCTCTAATTTATTTATGTTGTTGGATTTAATATTCTTATTCATGTTTCTTTCTCCTCCGATGATAGATTGGATCAGGAACATATAGCAATGTGTATAAAGCTAGAGATATGTTAACAGGTAAAATTGTTGCGCTAAAGAAGGTCCGGTTTGATAATTTGGAACCTGAAAGTGTGAAATTTATGGCTAGAGAGATCCTTATTCTACGAAGATTGGATCATCTGAATGTTGTAAAGTTGGAGGGTTTAGTTACATCCAGGATGTCATGTAGTTTGTATTTGGTATTTGAGTACATGGAGCATGATTTAGCTGGACTTGCTGCAAGTCCAGGAGTAAAGTTCACAGAGCCACAGGTCAGTCCTAATTTGTCTTGAGAATTAAGTACATAAGTATATGCTTACTCTTAGTGGTACAGCCATAATGGAGGCAGTTCTCATTTAATATCTACCATTTGCCCACATTTCAGGTTAAATGCTACATGCACCAACTATTATCTGGTCTGGAGCACTGCCACAACCGTGGTGTGCTTCATCGTGATATCAAAGGATCAAATCTTCTTATTGACAATGAAGGAATACTCCGGATTGCTGATTTTGGATTGGCGTCCTTCTTTGATCCCAATCACAAGCATCCAATGACTAGTCGGGTGGTTACGCTGTGGTATCGACCTCCTGAGCTTCTTCTTGGGGCTACTGATTATGGTGTGGGTGTGGACCTCTGGAGTGCAGGTTGTATACTAGCTGAATTGTTGGCTGGAAAGCCCATTATGCCAGGTCGTACCGAGGTAAGTTGCTCTTTATTATTGATGTCTCATAATCTCCAACAGGACATTCATATCTGTGATCCAACTTCATCAGCATTTTGTTTAGCATGGTTATACTTAAATTTTGTGAATGGTGGAAATTTAGTTGTCAGAGAACACTTGTACACATGTCATTTTTTCAATTCTAATGAGAATTATATCTTCCATGAGATAGGTGGAGCAATTGCATAAGATATATAAGTTATGTGGTTCACCTTCAGATGAGTACTGGAAGAAATCAAAGTTGCCGAATGCAACTTTATTTAGACCTCGAGAGCCTTATAAAAGATGCATAAGAGAAATGTTTAGAGATTTTCCACCATCTTCACTTCCTCTTATTGAAACCCTTCTTGCAATCGATCCAGCAGAACGTCAGACAGCCACAGCTGCCCTAAGAAGTGAAGTAAGTTATCTTCCTTTTCAATTTTTTTATGGTTCTTGTCTTCAAATTTTGCCGTGGTTCTTGTATTCTGTTGAGTCTTATCAACTGAATGCCTTCTGTGTGGTGCTTCTGAAGTACAATGGTTCCTTTTTATACCATAGTTCTGGATGTTGAGATTCACTAGTATGCATGGATTTGAATTTCCTGATTTAATCTGACATCAAGCTTAGGGGTGTTTGGGTTCGATGTGGAAATTTAATAGCTCTAGTCTATTTCCATTGAGATTCTAAACAAGCTTTCCCCAAGTCAGAGGCTCATTTTATGAGATCCAATTATGTGACTATATCTTGAAATCCGACAATTTTCAATTCATTTATGAGCATATTGTTTGAAAGTCTGTTTCTCTTTTGCCCTTCCAACTTTAAGTAGGGGTGGGATATCCATTTTGGACAATTTGATGTTGGAAAAACAAAATATATGTCAACCTCTTATTATTTTCTTCACATTGTCTTGTGCAGTTCTTCACAACAGAACCCTATGCCTGTGAACCTTCTAGCCTCCCAAAATATCCCCCAAGTAAGGAGATAGATGCTAAAAGACGAGATGATGAAGCTCGAAGGTGCCTCTTTAGACCTCCTTTTGTTATTATTTCCTTCTGCAACATTTCAGTATAAGCACCATGTACATGTTTGTTGGGTGCATCTAACAGGTGTGCGCTACACTCATTACTGATATCCACTTAGGCACTTAGGAGGTTATATTTTTTACCAAGTCTTTGATAAAATGATATTTATAGAAAACATTCTATTATCCAAAAAAGAAAGGGAAAAATATTTCTCCAGAATGTGCCAAGCTAGACAACGTTCCATGTGAGAAAAAATGTGAGAGAAATTACAAGGACTAACAAAATTTGTAATTCAGAATTAGTCAGACTTACTACCCATTCAAAAGAAACAAAAGGGGGGTGGGGGGTGGCTGTGGTAGTCGAATTTGCTACAACTAACTAATTTAGGTTGCCTAGGCGATGCGATAAGAATGGCCTACATTTTTTAGTTTGTACTATCGTGCTGTTCAGTGTTCTTTCCATTCACTATCTATGCTTGGACATTCCCTAGGATTGGATTTGGTACAATGATGATCATAGGGACATTTTCACCATATTTTCATTTCTTTGCTGATTAAGGAGGGAAAAAATTATTCGTTTTGTTCTCCAGACATTCTTATATATGTATATATTCTTTTTTGAACAGCAAAGAAATATAAGATTTTAGTCATTTTTATATATATCTCTATATGTATACATATACACCTGGATTTTGTACCTCTTATGTTTGTATAACATGTCTACTTTAGTCTCTCTCTCTTGTTAATATGTAATGAAAATTTTATTCATGTTTTGCAGACAAAGAGCTGCTGTGAAAGCCCAGGGTGAAAATGTAAAGAAAACACGGACACGCGATCGTGCTGTTAGGGCAATGCCTGCTCCAGAAGCCAATGCTGAGCTTCAATCTAACATTGATGTATGTCTGTGCACCATCGTTTTCATTTTTGTGCGGTTGCTTTCACTTGCAAATTATTGGATGATTATGCACTGTGATTTTAGTTTTATATTTCAAGAAACAACCAAATAAATCAAGTTAGCATTAAGTTGAGAGCAGCGGCACTATATTGTTTGTGCTTTCTGGCTCCTCCCTGTTGCCATTGGATTTGAAATGAATCCATGCACCAATGCCAGTTGGGAAGTCATAAGTTATCATTTCACTTACAAAAAGCTTTAGTTTATGGAATTGCTATTTCATCATATATGCTGAAGCAACATATATTCCATCTGTGTTAGTTGTAAGGTAATATCATTCGATATCAAGTATCTAATAATCTGCATTAGTGTTAATGACAATGCCAATACTAGAGACATTTTGTTGAATCAGACGCTCAATTTGAGTTTTATTTACACTTGCTGACTTGCTTGAATTATTGACAACGTTTTTTTTTTCTTCCTAACACAGAGGAGACGACTAATTACCTATGCGAATGCAAAGAGCAAGAGCGAGAAGTTTCCTCCCCCTCACCAGGATGGGACACTTGGCTATCCTTTAGGATCATCTCAACATTTCGATCCAGCAGTCATTCCTCCTGATATCCCATATAGCTCCACTTCATTCACTTATTCAAAGGAGCCAGTACAAACTTGGTCAGGGCCATTGGTTGAGTCTGCTGGTGTTAATGCTCCAAGGCGAAAGAAGAACGCTGCGGGTGATAGAACTGGTGATGCTCGGTTTAAGGGAAAGAGAAGTGTGGCTTAAACTTTCAATGCATACATACTGGCCAAACTGGAAATCTCCTGTATACTGCAAAAAGAGACACTGGTATTTCATACACACGCTTGGCATCTTCACTCGTGCAAAAGATGTTATTGTTTTACTTAAAAATGTACCTGGGAATGAATTCATTTTCTATACTTCTGTTTCCACTTTTATTATAGAAAATTTTCAGTTCTTTCTATTGGGAAGGTGAGAAAATTTCATTGATGTGTATATTTCGATGATTCTTTTCTTTAAAGTTTATTGTGTTGAGAACCAACCAACTACTTCATAAATCAGTGGAAAAAAGAAATCTCCATTCTTATGTTTTCTTTCTTTCAGTATTTCATTTAAGTGGCAACTTAAATATTTTTTCAACAGATACCTTGAAAATATATATATCGTAATGATGGAATTTACTCCAGCTACTTGGAAGGGCCCATGCTTTCTAACTAGCTTGCTTAGCCAAATTGACTACCTTCATCAGTATTTTTCTTTGCCTAGAAGTACTTGTATTTACCAGCGATAAGATATCTCGAATTAAAATTATATATTTTTATTTTTATATAAATGGTTTATTATTAGATTTTTTATATAAAAATATATAAATATATTGTGATTTGTATACAGTTTCTAATTAATAAAATTTCTATTTTTTTCTAAAAAAGGACAAGACATATATCAAATAAGGATTTAAATTTTATTGATTGAGAAAATAAATATAATTTAAATTTGATTAATTATATTACCCCATATAAGGTACATATCAATTACAATAATAATAATATAGTATCAATTGTTATTTTTAATTTAATTAGTTATAATTATTTTCTATGAAAAATTTATTATACAAATAATATAGTTTTTTATTTTATTTTTCAGTCAATTTTTTTAAATTAGCTAATAAAATTAAAATTAAAAATTAAAGATCAATTCAAGTAATTAAATTAAATTAATTAAAAGACATTTGTGAGGATTGATAAAATAAGAGAGAATCTGAGAGGCGGTGCAGTGAATGTGTGATGGGATGCAACTCTCTTCAAATAAAAAATCCTACTTTAAACTTAACTAAACCAGTTTAATTTTTTTCTTATTCTTCTTTTTCTTCCCTCTTTCTCTTGTTCTTCTCAAAACCAATCAGTTGCACAAACAACCCAACTCTTTCAATCGCTCCACTTATTTGTTTTCCTTTTTCCAAAACCTAGTAAAGACTCGTTATTGTTGGTAATGGAGGACACAAATAGCAATAACATAGCAAATAATGTGGCTCGGGCCATTGTTGCAGCTCTTGATTGGAACTCTTCTCCTGATGCTCGCAAAGCCGCCGTCTCATTTCTTGATTCCGTACGCACACTCTCTCTTTCTCTTTTACATATACATATAGAAGCATACTTGCTAATGGGTTTATGTTTACTTTGCACTTTTCTCTATCGCTATCTCCACCAGAACTTCTTCAATTTCGACTGTGTACACTGGTGAGAATTGATTAAAAGTGGTAAATTTGACAACTTGTATAAGCAATCTTTAGCACTCCGGTTGAGTTCCGAGTTTTTAGCAAACGGGTAGTAATTAATGGTTTGGTTGTTTGTTGCTGTTATGTTTGCTTCTATGCTATCCAACTCTACTAGAGTCTGGTTTAAATGAATATTAATACTGTTGGGTGATTAACAAGTTGATCAAGTTTCATGATCTTAGCGATTGTCTGAATTGTGAGGGTACGGTTTGGTTAAATAAATATGAAGTTGAGAGGCAAATGTTTGTTTTACTTTTGGACGTAGAGTTTTGTGATTGATTATCGAATTATTTCTCCTGTTTGTTTAAGATTGTGATGAAGTTATTCTCTTTTTCTCTCTCTTTTTTTATTTGTCTGTCGGAGAAATATATCAACTAGCTTTCAGAAACATGTTGGCATTACTGTATAACGAGAATTATATTTTATTTTCTGAGTTTGTCTGCATGAACTGTACTAGAGAACCGGGTAATTAATCTACTGTTCAATATCTGCAGATCAAAACTGGAGAAGTACGAGTTTTGGCAAACACATCGTTCCTTCTTGTCAAAAAGGATTGGTCTTCCGAAATACGGTTGCATGCTTTCAAAATGCTGCAGGTTTACACTCACCTGTCCCTTCTCTTTCCTTATTGGTAGAGAAGTCTCGATGCTATTTCGAGATAGATCCTGTTGATAGTCTAATGACAATATCCTAAAAACACCCTCAGATTGATTGTGAGGAAAAAGGACTTGGAAAGAACCGTCACAAGATAACCAAAGAATGCTTCTTTCAAAGTCTTTAATTCCCTTGTTTCGAATGCAAAAATCAATCATGGGGCAAAGCTATATGGAGCTGACCCTTCTGTATTTATTCACTGTTGGTGGGACATAAGTGTTCATCGCTTGTTCTTCACTGTGCCAAACTGTTATTTTAGGCAATATGTTTGACTTCTTATTTCTCTGTAATAAGAAAAAGAAAACCCTCACAGCAACTGAATCTGAATTGAGGCATGGACTACACTAACTGAATCTGAATATAACATTGAACTTTTTCTTTTTTTATTTTGTTACTGATGATCAGAGGATGACTTGAACTTTTTGGATCATAACCTTGATCCTAAGCAACTAAGAAAAATAATTAGTCAATCACTTACTTCAGGCTTGGAATGCTTGCACTGATAGACAATGAAATATTTATAAATTCATGATTCACTTTCTCTAGGTCAAGATTTTACTTTGAGGGATGGTAATTCCTTTGATATTTCTGTATCAACTAAATTCAGGATTGAGCAAACATGCATTAATTTATTAAAAGGTTCACAAGTTCATAAACTTGTGAGCTATTTATGACTATTTCATGGCTGTCTGGTCACTATTGGACCATGAAATGATGTTACTAATGTTTATTCTTCCCAAGGGTCTTCATATCTATTGAATTAATCAGTAGGTCTTAAGTTGCTTGTAGTTCAATCACAATTAGAGCCTAAGCATATGCATGTTCTGCAGCATTTGGTCCGGTTGCGATGGGAAGAATTAAGCCCAATGGAGCGCAGGAATTTCGCAAATGTTGCTTTCGAATTGATGTCTGAGATTGCAAATTCTTCTGAGGAATGGGCTCTGAAAAGTCAGACTGCTGCCCTAGTTGCTGAGGTTCTAAGCACAATTCTTTGAATGTTGAATAGGCTGTCTTATCTGGTGTCATGTACTGACAATTTTGCTCCTCTATAGATTGTTAGAAGAGAAGGTATAGAACTGTGGCAGGAGCTACTTCCATCTCTTTTTTCCCTGTCTGGCCAGGGTGCTGTTCAAGTATGCATTTTCCTGTCCAGAAGTCATGTTTTTCCTGTCATATTTCTGTTGCTTGATTAGCTTTATTCTAATATATGCATTTTTTTTTTCCTCTATTAGGCTGAATTGGTTTCAATGATGCTGAGATGGCTTCCTGAAGATATTACAGTTCACAATGAGGATTTAGAAGGTCTGTAATCATCTGCCTGGAGTGTAAACTTTCTAGTTTGTATCTGTTTTGGGTATTGAAATGTTTGTATTAAGGAAATTGAATATTTTGAACTTGAGCAACTCTGTAAATTCTACAATATTCATTTTTCAGAGCCTCGAAGTTGATTGATATTTCAATTATGTGTTGAAAATGTTTTATGGCTTACTTCCTATGTTGATGAGGTCTTTATTTCTTTTTCTTTAAATAATTTTTCCTATTTCCTCTTCTTTCAGGTGATCGGCGCAGGCTTCTATTACGGGGGCTTACTCAATCCTTGCCTGAAATTTTGCCTTTACTATACACAGTATGCCTCCAACTTTAACTTCATTACAGACAGTGTATATGCATATAGTGTTGTAGCACATGGTGCACTTCATTGTACTGACATTGTTCCCTATACAGTTACTGGAAAGACACTTTGGAGCTGCATTACACGAAGCTGGTAAGCAACAACTGGATGCTGCGAAACAGCATGCTGCCACAGTAACAGCTACTCTTAATGCTGTCAATGCGTATGCTGAATGGGCTCCTTTGCCTGATCTAGCTAAATATGGAATTATTCATGGGTATGTTAACTCATAACTGCTGGGGTTGGTTTCTTACTTCTGAGTTTCTACATCATGAGTATGGATCGAAGTCTAACTTTCTCCGACTACTATTTATCTCCCAGGTGTGGTTTTTTACTTTCTTCTGCTGATTTTCGTCTTCATGCTTGTGAGTTTTTCAGACTTGTCTCTCCAAGGTATGCCTTTTAGCTTATTTAATGTTTTAAGTAGTAAAATTAACTTTGCATCCACAATTCACATTCTCATGATTACTTGCATTCTATTAATTGAGATTTCCAGGAGAAGACCTGTTGATGCCTCTGCTCCTGAATTTGATTCTGCAATGAGTAATATCTTTCAGATCTTGATGAATGTCTCCAGAGAATTTTTGTACAATACTGGGTCCAATGCTGGGGCTATAGATGAGAATGAGTTTGAGTTTGCGGAATATGTATGTGAGAGTATGGTGTCTTTGGGTTCTTCCAACTTGCAATGCATTTCTGGTGATAGCAATATGCTCTGTCTCTATTTGCAACAGGTAAATACACTTTCGTATAACCTATAATATAATGATTGGTCGGTAATTGTATGGGATTTTCATGCAAGGATTGTGGATTGTCTGTGTTTTTGAAGAACTATTTACATTATAAGTCTTTGATATTGTTTCAGATGCTGGGATTTTTCCAACATTATAAGCTAGCTCTTCATTATCAGTCCCTGCCCTTTTGGTTGGTATGTGAATATTTTTTCTTTTTTGAATTTATTGTTACACTGCATTCACTAACAAAGCCTAACTGGCACATTTGCTATTCTTAATACATTTAATTTTTTCCTTATAGGCACTAATGAGAGATTCATTAACATCCAAGCCAAAAGTTGTTGCACTTTCATCTGGAGAAGGTTCTGCTGTTAATAATGTGGGACCTGGTACTGGACAGGTTGATAATGAAAAAGCAAAGATTTTAGGTCTAATGGGTGATGAGATTTATAGTGCAATCTTGGATATCACTTTCCTCCGCATGCTTAAAAGAGAAAAAGTGTTTCATGGGACGTCCCTTTCTTTTGGGGTGTTGGAGTTATGGAGTGATGATTTTGAAGGCAAGGGTGATTTTAGCCAATACCGTTTCAAGCTGGTAAATTTTACTTAGATGCTTTTTTTCTTCTTGTTCTTTGTTATCTTTGGTGTAGCTTCTTGTTATGGGAGTCAAATTATATATTGTATTGTAAATATCATTATATAATTTGTTATACTCACATTAGTTATTTTATTCATAAGTCTCTTCATTCTATAGGTTTCAATTCTTCTCCATTTTCTCTGATTACCGATTGTTGTTGCTTGTTTTAATGTATCTGGATTAGTTACTGATGACCATTCCCTCCTAATGCAGTCTGAGTTGATGAAGTTTGTTGCTTCATTTAAGCCCCTAATAGCCAGTACTAAAATTTCTGAAAGAATTTTCTCAATCATCAACAGCCTCTTGATTTCACCGGCGCCTATTCAGGTGTATTAATGAACTCTTTTAAGTACACTTATTCATGGATGTTTGCTCGTTATATTTTTCAATCTGTGGCGTTTTGCTATGCCAGCTTCACTTTGATCTGACATTTATATTTCTCTATCGTCTATTTGCATCTTTTTAAAATTCAGGAATTAGCTGTGATGGAAGGCACACAAGTGGCTCTTGAAAATGTTGTAAATGCAATTTTTGATGGATCACATGAATTTGCAGGGGGGAGTTCTGAAGTTCACCTTGCCTTGTGTAGAATATTTGAAGGTTTTTAGCAACTTCTATTTATTTTTCTGGATTGTTTTCAAGCTTAAAGTTTGCTGAAAAATTCTGGTTATTGTGAATTGAAGGTTTACTTCAACGACTTCTTCCTTTGAAATGGATGGAGCCAGCTCTTGTACAAGTCCTAGCGCACTATTTAGATGCATTGGGTCCCTTTTTGAAATATTTCCCAGATGCTGTGGGCAGCGTTATCAATAAACTGTTCGAGCTTCTGAATTCACTTCCATTTGTTGTTAAGGTTTTCTTGTTGGATTGATAAATATGAATTTTAAAATATCAGCGGTTTTCAAGGGGTTCCAAATTGAAGTGGTGCTTTTTATTTCGTTGCTAGGATCCTGCTACAAGTACTGCACGGCATGCAAGGCTGCAAATTTGTACATCATTCATTCGGATAGCTAAAGCTGCTGACAGAAGCATTCTGCCTCACATGAAGGTGGCTTTCTGGATTTTTCTTCTTTTCCTTTTTTGCTATAATGTCTTCTGCTTGTTTGGCTAAAGCTGACTTGGTCAAGGAAAGAAAATCTAGTTAGATTTCACCAGTATAATTATTTAATGTTGTTTGCCTTCCTGTAGCTTATGCTTGAGTCTCCATGTTATGCACCCTAACTGCTGCATGCATGATCTACCAAGGAAACAAATGAAGTCTTCAGAAATATACTAACAGACTTTTATGTGACATTCATGCGTATGTTGAAAAGGCCTCATTTCAGGAAGATATAGTATTTACTTTGTCGGGCTGTTTTACTGTAGGGTATAGCTGATACCATGGCATATATGCAAAGAGAAGGTTGTCTGCATCGTAGCGAACATAATCTTTTAGGCGAAGCATTTCTTGTCATGGCTTCTGCTGCTGGGTAATCTCTTGCTAACAATAAGTAGAATCTGTATTGAAACCAATGTGAGGGAGGGATATCTTGCTTATTGCTTCAAGTTTCTTGACTGAATGCAGGATTCAACAGCAACAAGAAGTTTTGGCCTGGTTACTTGAACCTTTGAGCCAACAATGGATGCAGCTGGAGTGGCAAAATAGTTATTTGTCTGAACCATTGGGTCTGGTTCGTTTGTGCTCTGATACCCAATTTATGTGGTCAATTTTCCACACTGTGACATTCTTTGAGAAGGCACTGAAAAGGAGTGGAACCAGAAAGGGGATTTTGAATTCACAAAACAGCTCAACAGCAAGTGCTCCTTTGCATCCAATGGCTTCACATCTATCCTGGATGCTGCCTCCTCTCCTGAAAGTATGTGTGTTGCTCTTAAGAACAAACAATGTTATTTTTGCTGTCCATGTTTCTGTATTTCATGTCCATTACTACTGAAAAATGGTATTTATTTGCAGTTGCTTCGTGCAATACATTCTCTTTGGTCTCCGTCAATATCTCAAGGACTACCTGGGGAACTGAAAGCTGCTATGACCATGAGCGATGTTGAGCGATATGCACTTCTTGGCGAGGGGAATTTTAAATTGCCCAAGGGTGCTTTAACTTTTGTAGATGGATCTCAGATTGACATGAGTAAGGAAGGGTATGCAGAAACTAATGAATCTGATATACGAAATTGGCTGAAAGGCATCAGAGATAGTGGGTGAGTATGAGCTTTTGGAGGTAGTTTTTAACTTTGCCAATAAAATTTGCTCTGTATTTATGCCATTCTCCCGAAAGTCAGAATACTCGGATTTAGTTGAGGATAGTGAGGCTTCCACGTTCAGAGCCCATATGTAGGGTTATTGATTTTTTAACTCTTGTGGCATGCTTCGTCCTCAATGACATTTGAAATGCCACTGTTCTTATATGTAGAATGAGTGCAACTTTTTCATTAAGTCATTGCAAAAAACAGTAGCAATAGTAATAAAAGTTTGTCATTTACATATGCAAGCATAGTGGTAGGCTACAATGAACAGAAACTTCTAGCCATGGGCGTTTCTGCGCTTCAGAAACGTTTCTACATATTCGTTTTCCTGCATAAAGTGCCATTTTTGTGTAAAATTATTTTTTAAATGTCGTTTCCCTGTATTGAATCTGCATTTCCTTGTTTCCGTTTCCGAGCAACATAGGTGGTAGGTGTATATCCCAACTTGACATAGACTCCCCCCTCTTCCTCTGCAAACCAAAAATATATATCATTTAGCTAGTCTTACTCAGTGAAAGGCAAGTTCTATAGAATAGTGGTTGGACCTGGGATGTTATATGAGTGTGAAGGTTGAGCCCTTAATGTCTAACATATTGCAGAAATGCAGATGTTAAAATGGACTTGTGGTCATACAAGGTTAGACAAGACTAGAGAAATGACCACATTCGACAAGAAGTCCAGGTAGCACAAGTTGGAATAAAATGATATAAGGATGTCTGAGATGGTTTGATCATGTTCAATGGATCCCCCTGTGCTCTAGAGCATGAGTGTGATATGTTGGTGGTGAAGGGTGCAAATGGGGAAGATGTAGACTTACGACCACATAGAGGGAAGTTTTCTCAGAATATCTACTGCTTCTTGACATCAGTGCACACTTTGCTATCAAAATAATATTATGGAACAAAGGATTCGTATAGCCAATCTCAAATGAGTTGGGGATTAATGCTTACTTGTTAGACTTACTCATTGAATGAATAGCCTTGCAATTCTGAAGAAGATAATTCAGTAAAACTGAAGGCCATACATATACAAAGAGTACCATGAGGTGGACTCATTACCTCAACCCATATTCTTCTAACTCGGGTGTAGAAATAGTTGTATAAGAAGCAAATGATCATTCCCTTACACTGACAGCCCATCATCTGAGTTTTCTGCATGTACAAGTTATATTGCAGAGAAAACGAAAAAAAAAAAAGTTTTCTTTTTTTTTTTTTGGGGGGGGGGGGGGGGGGTGGGGGGGG
>CANUEP010064246.1:0-36097 GCA_947857235.1 Jatropha podagrica | reverse complement strand
GGGTAATTAATCTAGAAATTAGGTTAATTAAAACTGGAGTCATTTAGGGTTTTCCTAGTTTACCCTTAAATAATTAAACCAGGTGGCGACTCTCACACATCAAGTGCATTTCTATCCATTTGTCATACGCATTTCCACATCGCGAGTGCGTATGGTGGGGTAGGGGTTCACATTAGGGTGCTATCTGCTTTAGAGTCAGAACTTGTGACGGCCATCAAGAAGATATTTGCGACTTCCTCCTGGCCACTTTGACTTTCAAAACTTGATTCGTCTGAGTCACTCCAAGCAGCTACAAAAGCTTGCTTCAGCTTTTCTTTCTTTGACTTCTTTTTCAACCTAGGATAGTTTGGCTTGATATGACAAGGTTTGTTGCACTCATAACAAACCACTTCAGAAGGCTCTTTCTTTGGCAGGTTGTTGTTTTTAAGTGAAAAGTTCTTTTTGATGAACTTTTTCTGTGGCCTTCCACCTTTCTTGTAAAATTTTTTTGAATTTTTTAGCAATAAGCGCTAGGTCATCACTGTCAAGATCAGAAGAGCTTTCATCACTTGAATCGACCTTCAAAGCTAGTCCTTTCTTTTTCTTATCTTCAGAAGTCAAGGAGAATTTCATCTCTTCAAAAATGAGAGCTCCTATCAAGTAATCATATGTCACTGGAGTCTCTTTGTAGTTCATAATTGCTCCAATAGAATCCCACTTCTTAGGTAGAATTCTAAGGATTTTCTTAACAAGCTCTTCTTCAGGAATTTCCTTTCGAAGAGTTCTCAAAGGATTTACTATGTTGGTGAATCTAGAATTTAGCTTGGTGATAGTTTCTCCTTTCATGCTGAACATTTTGTATTCTCTCCAAAGGATGTTGATTCTAGATTCCTTTACACGATCAGTACCCTCATAGGTTACTTTGAGTTTCTTCCAAACTTCTCTTACTGACTTACATCTAGAACTTTGTTATACTCAGCAAAATCTAATGCACAGTGAAGTATATTAATAGCTTTGGCATTTACAGTGATATCACTCCAATTGGCATCAGTATATTCCTCTTCTGTTTTTGGAACTCTTTCATTTTTAATAGTTTTCATATGAACATGAGGACCATTGATAATGTTCCTCCAACAATTTATATCAATTGATTTAATGAAATTTTCCATTCTAGTTTTTCAATAAGAGTAATTAGAACCATTGAACAACGGTGGTCTAGAAATTGATTGACCTTCTCTTAAGCTATTAAACTTTGGTAAGTTAAGAGACTAAGCTCTAATACCAGATCGTGGGTCCCATTTATAGGTATGGCACAACCCAAGAGGGGGGGGGGGGGGTGAATTGGATTTTCTAAAAATTTTGCTTTTAAAAACACCATATTATAATTCTATTTACATCAAAATTAGAACGTATTTATAAGAAATAGATATTCAATTTAGAACATTCTTACAACACAGTATCAAGATTAGAATGACTATGTAAAATACATTAATTGAATTTAGAACTGACTCACAAGTCTTTTTACAAGATTAGAACAGCTCAGTGAAGTAATGTTATCAAGTTTAGAACAGCTTCACTAAGCTATTGCAAGTTTAGAAAGATTTTGCAAAGTGAAGTATTTGCGTTTAGAACTTCTTCACAAAGCTTCTGTAAGATTAGAAAGTGTATTGAATGTAAAATGACAAATTAGAACTTGAGAAGATCACAATATAGAAATCCAGAGTTTTAATTTTCTACAGAGATTGAGTTCATTCACATTTAGCAACTGAACCTTAAACAAGTTTGCATTTCTAGAAATATTAACATTGTGTAAACAGAAGAAAATCAAACAGAACTTTAGAAAATAAAAGAAGATGAACACAGAAATTTCCTAAGACACATACCAACCCAAATAATTCTTCTAAGTCTTCATGGTCTTCAAGCAAATGTCTTGGATGTAGGAAATTATTTCTTTAATTAACCTTTAATAATAAAATCTGCATAAAATATTTTTAGCATAGAAATAATATATATAAATTTATTTGGTTTTAAAATAATCATCAAAATCAAGAGGAGAAATAAGCCTTGAGCGAACAAAGAGTTTGAGGTACAGAAATTTTCATAACTCAATTATGGAAAGAAGAAATGACTGTGGAAAAAAAGCTAGAACTTCGGAGACCACAACTAGGTCGTGAAAAATGAAAGAGCAATTAAAAGATGGATGGTTGCGGAAAAAGAACGTGAACTTTATTTTGGGAGACTTTTACACTTCTTTTTTATGACATATTATGAGTAAAAAAAAGAGAGAAAACAATTAGCGATCTTAGAACTTAGTGAGAAAGGAAAGCTTCTTCGTTACTAGTGTGGAGCAAGAAGCCATAAGCATAGATTGGATTTAGAGTTTGATTTCTATTTCTGTAATTTCTAGATTAAATTGTGAATTCTTCGCTTTATTTTTTTTTTTGTTCTCTTGATTTAGCTATGAAGTAGTTATCTTTTGTTGGAGGAAACATGAATTCTTTATTTTGATGGATGTTTAATTTCTAGTGTATGAATTTCAATTTGAAATTTATGCAAAACTTTGATCTTAATGCTTGGGTGTTGTTTGATTGATTCTATTTCTTTGATTTGTTTCTAGTGGAAGAATTAAGAATTTGAGGTTAATCAATTTCATGCATGTTCTTATAATTTTTGCCTTAACTTATTAGTCTTGGGTGTTTTCTTGTAGAAGTCTAGGATTGATTTGTGGCTTAATTCATTTCTTAGAATAAGAAATTATAAATTGCTTTAACTTTATGTAATTCAATTGTAAGTTTCCTAGTAGAAGTTAAAATTAAATTGAAAATTTAGGATAAATACGCTTAAGAAAACCTATCAATCTCAACATTGATTTTCTAATTGAAAATTGCATCCTAATTAGTCAAAGTGGATTATGGATCCTAACCCTTTAAATCATTGGTTTATTCTTAATTTCACTCATTTGCTTGTTTAATTTAATTAATACTTAGGGTACAATCTCTCATTTAATCATTTTCTCAAATAATAGTGTTAATTTTAGATTAATTGGCTTCCAAACTTTGGTCTATGAGGGAATTTACCACTTAAAAACTAGTACTGTTGGTTATGACGTGTCATTATAGCTTTTCTGATTGCGAATACAGAGCAAATCCTTTATTTGAACATGAGTATGATCATCTCTAATTGGAATTTAGAGTTTTGCACAATTTCTGTTGATAATAACAAGAAAAATTGATCGTTTATTCAGAAACCGTTTTCTTCTTCGGTATTGCTTTCAGTGGTTTGAGCTTTCTAACTGTAAATCCCATCCTTTCTTTCATGTTTAGAGTATCTGAAGCAGAACAGATGTCAAGGTTCCAATCAAAACAGTGAAGCAAAGAGGCTAAAGCAAAGTGCATTATGCGGTGAGCCAATGGTAGGCCCGCACAAATTCTTCTTCCTGATCCAAATGGTAACAACTCAAAGTTTTGGCCTTTGTAGTCAATATTGGAGCCTATAAATCTTTCAGGCTTGAAAGACAATGGATCTTCCCAGGCATCTGGGTCTCTGCCAATACTCCATGCATTTACAAAAACTTGTGTGTCTTTTGGTATTTCATAGCCCATGAAATTTGTGTCTTGTAATGTATTTCTTGGAACTAACAACGGGATTACAGGATGCAATCTCATCGTTTCTTTGACTACTGCTTGTAAGTATGGCAATTCATCTATGTCACCCTCCTCAACCTTCCTTTTTCCTATCACTTGATTCAGCTCTTCTTTGACTTTCATCATTGATTCTGGGTTCCTGAACAGCTCTGTCATCGCCCATTCAATAGTTCCACTAGTAGTTTCAGTACCAGCAAAGAATATTTCCTGCATAGCAGCAGATCAATCATAAGTAGAAAACAGCAACATTTTTGGATTAATTAGGCGGAAACTCTAATATTACTAGATTAAAGCTTCTTGGTCAAATAAATGTTCATTAGTTAACTTTATGATATAAGCTTTGCCTAGAAAATTAATCTGTCTTAATCTTTTTAACATCTTGCATTACGGCTAGAAATTTGATATTTGATTAGTACTAATAGATTTGGTTGGATTGACATGAATAAACTGTTAAGACAGAAAGAGATAAGAATGTTTTACCAATATTATTATGAGCATATTGTGAGTTGAGATTTTCTCAGGTCCTTCGCCATCACCTTCATACTCCAATAATGCATCCAAGAAGTCCATTTTCATATTTTCTTTCATTGATTTCTTCTCTTTAACTCTCTCCTTCACAAACTTGTCCACTATATTTATGGTTCTTCCTAAAGCTCCCTTCATATTCTTTTTTACTCTTTGAGGATCCAAACTTTTTAAAAATGGAAAAAAATCAGCAATATTTGGCTTCCCACCCCATTCCATAACCTCATCCAGGGCACCAAAGAACTCGGTTCCCTCTTTGGACCGAGCATTCAAAAGATCCTTTGAGAGAACAAGATTTCCTATCAAATTAAATGCCATTACAAACACATAATGAGCAACTACCACCTCCACTGATTCTCCTTTTGCATTTGCCACGGCCACATCCTCCTCAATGTACTCTATCATCTTGTCTATGCACTTTTGGCGAATCAAAGCGGAATCATTGATTTTCTTGCTGGTCATAAGCTCAACCGTGACTGTCCGGCGAAGAAATCGCCAGTAGGAGCCATATCGGGCAAGAGAAAGCGAACCCTGACAGTAATTATGAGCTGTCCAAGATTCTGGAACTTTCCGGTCACTGAAAGTGATGTCATGATTCTTGAACAGTTCTTCAGCTGCCTTGGCAGATTGTATAACCAGTGTGTTAGCGCAACCGAGTCTTAACCAAAGTAGAGGGCCGTACTTGAATCTTAGGTTGTATAAGGTCCTATGTGGCATGGATCCAAGATCCAATATATTGCCGAAGATCGGCCAAGCTTTTGGCCCTGGTGGTCGTTTCTGATTGGCTCCATGTCCGGTTTTTCTCTGACTCAGCAGCAGAAGTAATACAGTTGCCAAAAAGAGAAGGCTAAAGCTGAAAAGTAAGTTGTTATAGCTCCACTCCATTTTCTTTTCTTTGTGTGTAGTGTGGGAGCTTCTCCTTGAGTTTCTAACGTTTATATTATATAGAAAGAAAATTCTTTTAATTGCGTAAGCAGCAGGTACTTTGGATAAGAAAATTTATTCCATTTTTTATTTTTGAAGTGTGATAATAAGAAACGAAATGATAAAACATATAAATTGATAAAAACAAAATTGAGTTAGGCTCCGTTTGGTTCCAAAAAAAACAACTTAATTAGAATTAATTCGAAAAACTCAAAAGATTTAATCTAACAAAATATGTTTATCAAAAGAAATTAAGTCATTTTAAAGAAAATAACTTTTCAACTTCAAAACGCAAAATATTTTTAGAACATTAATATATTAACTTGATAAATACACTATCAATAGTGACAACACAATCAGCAGTATTTATTACTAAATAAAAGTATTTTATTTGGTTGTAGATTTCAAATTATGATTTGCGAATATAGATTTTCCATCAATGGAATCTAATGCTGATGAGAACTCATTTATATACATCATATATTATAAATTTTTTAAAAAATAATTTATGTATAAAAAATCCAGATTGAGTTATTATTTTGTTTTCCAAATCAATAAAGATTAGTTATTATTATGAAAATTTATATTTTTTATCAAAATCATTTTCAAGCACAAAGATCTAATATTATATCTTTTATTTTTAATTTTTTATTCAAAACAATATAAATAATTATTTTGATTATCAAAAGATCAACAAACTGTATCATTAATTTCTAATAGTACAAAGTATTTGTAATATTTGATATTATTATTAATGAATTATATTTCAAAAGAAAAAATTCAATGAGAAGAAATAAGTAAATTAAAAAAAACTCTAAAATCTTTTTTTTTTTTGTAATTTATTAAAAGGAAAAGGAATCATTTTAACAAATTTCTTCTTGCATACCAAGATATAGATAACAATTAATAATTAATAATTAACAGTTAACAACTACTAAAATAATTAAAAATTATTAAAATAGTTAATAATTACTATTATTGCGGAATAAATCTAGGGAAAATTATTTATTTCATCTCTGAATTTTTACCAAATTAATAACTTCGTTAATGTATTTTGGTCAAATTATTCGGACGTCCCTAAGGTTTGGTTCCGTCTAACAATCTAGTCTTTCCGTCCAAAAAGGGCTGATTTTCCGTTAATTTTACATTAAAATGACAAAAAAAGCCTTAGTTATTTCATCCCTGAGTTTTTATCAAATTAATAACTTCGTTCATATATTTTGGTCAAATTATTCGGATGTCCTTAAGATTTGGTTTCGTCCAACAATCCAGTCCTTCCGTCCAAAAATGACTGATTTTCCATTAATTTTACATTGAAAAGACAAAAAAAAAAACCCTTATTGTGGGAACCACAAAATACAAACGGTTACATATTCTTTTTCGCTTCTTCCTTGCTAATTAGAAGCCAAGTCCAAATTCAACCAATGCTAAGTGAGGAAGGCTTATCAATTTCAAAGGCAACACAGTCACATAACTAATAATCAATAGAGTATGGAACTAGAGACTAAAATCCATAAGTGCTTCTAACAAAACTACCATATGTCCAACAATCATCGAGTCATCACAGCAATTTGTCTCTTCCTTCTATTGCAAATTTGGATTCTTGAATCAATGATTTTCTTGTGTGTAAACAAAAAAAAAAAAAAAAAAAAAAAAAACTAAAAAAGAGAGAAAAACAAATAAAACAATTAATAATAGTTGAAAAAAGAGGAATGTCTAGTTATAGTCTTCTTTGAGATTCAACTTCAATGCATTTGTGCTACTGCAATTTTCTGACCCACCAAATGGAAAACGAAAGCACAACGGAAAAGACACCATGAAACTACTGGCAATTACATAAATTGCCCAAAAGCCATTGCTAAAAAGAACAAATGTAAGAGACATCACTAGAATTAATTGATAAGTAGTTTGTAATTTTCAAAATATTAATAAATACCAGACCACTACGCCTTTGATTGTTGCAAAACTAGATCTCGATGACAATGCAAATCATATACGGTATCTCGAATATCATTCGCGGCTGGGGCCGGGTATGTCTCCGAAGGGCCATGCAAGGTCAGTGTCGAAAGGTGCCTCTCAACATCCTTGTTACTACCACTCACGTCGCTGGAACTCGCAAGAAGCAGATTGGAAGGCATGGTGGCACTGCAAGAAGGAGAGCCTCGACTGGCGTTGTAAAGGCTTCGACTAGTGGAAGGAAGGCCAATGATGTGATTAACAGCGGCTGAAGGTTTGACAATCACCTTACGCCGACTGTTTATAGGTTGAAATATTAACTTGAGAGGATGGGAGGGAGGCCGTTGCTTTTGCAACTTGGAGAGAGGATTTTGAGATTTTCTAAATTTGATTTTTGTTAATTTGTGGGTCCCACAATAAGGCTTTTTTTGTCATTTTAATATAAAATTAACGGAAAATTAGCCCTTTTTGGACGGAAGGACTAGATTGTTGGACGGAACCAAACCTTAGAGACGTCCGAATAATTTGACCAAAATACATGAACGAAGTTATTAATTTAGTAAAAACTCAGGAATGAAATAATAATTTTCCCTAAGGGTTTTTTTGCCATTTTAATGTAAAATTAACGGAAAATCAGCCCTTTTTGGACGGAAGGACTAGATTGTTAGATGGAACCAAACCTTAGGGACGTCCGAATAATTTGACCAAAATACATGAACGAAATTATTAATTTGGTAAAAACTCAGGGATGAAATAATAATTTTCCCACTAGTTAAAAATTGGAGCAAACCTTTGAGTTGGACGGAATTAATTCGAATCGAATCGAATCATTTACAAAACCTTAGATATTTTCTTTTCTTTCTTTCTTCTCCAATCTTCAACGTAGTCTCTCCCCTCCTCCTCCTCCTCCTCAAGGAGATGAAAATTGAGAAATTTTCAAGTAAATCTCAAGGAAAAGTTAGTTATCTTCTCCTCCCCTTTCTTTTTCATGGTTTTATTTTTTATTTTAATAAATTATGATATGAGGTGCTTACTTATTGTTACTGACTTGATAGAGATGATGTAATTGTAAGTGTTTTTAAGGTGATAAAGGATGGTTAAACATGAATTTGAGGTCAACTTTAAATAATTAACTAATTTCGATGATTTTAATCATTTGATTGATAATCTATGGATTAGGTATTCTGATATATGAAAGTTAATTATGTTATTTAATTTTTAGAAGAGTTGTTATACATGAATTAATATTGAAAATGAGTTGATAATGCTTAAGGAGGTAAAGTATTGCTTAAGTCTATCACAATTGAGCTGCCTGAAAATTTAGTCATAAACATTTAATTAGGTAAATTAATAAAATGAACTCTTAAAATTATGAAATTTCATAGAAAACTATGTACAAATGCTGGTAAGATTGTGGCAAAAGGGATAATGCAATGCACAAGCAGAAATGAAGTTTAAACTAAATGAATACAGGCTAATTAATGATAAATCTGACTACAAATCAAGTACTGTATTTAGGTTATTTGGCTATGTAAATGAATTTTAAAAATTATAAAATTTTATATGGGAATAGCCTGAGATATGAGGAAGATGCTGTAAAAATTTCAAGAAGAATGGATTTAAGGAACTAGACATATTGATAAAAGAATGTAGACTACTCAATATGTAAAAACATGAAATTCTGGTTTTATAATTAATTTATTTAAATAGGTTAATGAACTCTAAAATTTATGAAATTTAATTTGAAAGTGCCCTAAGATGTTAAAAATATTGCATAAAAATTTCATAGCAAAAGAATTTGTGAAAATAAAAATATCAACAAAAGAATTCAAGTGACTCATATTGCTGAAAATTCTGAATTTTCTTAATTTGCATTAAAATTAAGCAAACTTAAAAAAAAAAATTACTTGACCATGAACATAAGTATAATATAGATGAATATAAAGCATTTAATTATCAATGAGGAACAAAAGCAATGTGAATTTGATATTAGGTTGAGGATTTCCAAAAAATTGTCGTGAAAGCCTTGTTGATCAGTGGAAATCAATTTCTTACTTTGAGGTGAGTAATAATATGTAATTCTTTACCAAATTCATGATTGCATAAATTATTTAACCTTGTTTATGATATTTTTTGAATACATTCACTAAGATTTTTTTGTTGGGTTTTTTCTTAGTAAAGTTTTAACAAAATATATTTTTGAAAGAATGAACATTCGAAGGGAAGTGTCATGAAATAAATGAATGTTTTATATGAGCCAGAAGCCTATATTTTTAATTATTTTAGACTCTATCTTCCTGATTTGTATAAAACTCTATTACGATTTCACTCGATTGTGTGTGTGTGTGTGTGTGTGTGTGTGTGTCTTCTCATAAGTAATAAACACACTTCCGTATAGTCTCATATTTTGTTCTTTATTGTTTCTCTTTAGTTTTATATTATTTTATAACAGAAGCCAACTAAATTCTAGTTCGATCATAGTTTTAATTCCTGAGTTATTTGGTTTCGATTTCAAATTTTAATAAAACCAAACTATTGAATCAAATCAATTAAATTAAATCTATCTAATTTGATTATGTATAATAATAAGTTTCACTCGATTTCATTTTAAAATTTCACCACTTAATTTACACCGATTTAATTTTATTTAAATAAGACAGACTACATATCAACTTATACTCTAAAAATTAATGAATAATTTGAGATACTTGTTAAGAATCGTATGTTGAATAAATACCTTATTCATAAAAGGATACGAGGGTAGAAAATTAACTAATTGATTAGTTAGTACTAACTTTTTAGTTTTGATTAGTTTAAACCCAAATAGAGTCGCGTTAGTCAAGTTTTGGAGAAGAAAAGAAAAATTTTATACTATTTTATAAAGAAAAATTGAAAAAAAAAAAATCCTTCTCCACCTCTCAATTTGTAATAATATCCCAAGTTCATTGTTCACTTTTCTATCCCTAATCAATAATTCATATCCTAAGATTTTTTTTTTCAATAATTCATATTATAATTTATTTAAAAAAATTGATGATGAAATTGGATTAGATTAAATTATTATTGTTGGAGTATTTAATAGCAAAAATAAAGGCGACGAAGAAGTCACGAGCAATGAAATATAAACGAAGAAAATACAAAAGTCCCCACCAAGTTGTGCTTCACTAGCTCGTGACTTATGTTAATTGAATTGGTTATTTGTAATCTGTATTAACTGCTAAAACACAAATTCGCAATATATTTGAATACCTTATTTATATAAATAAATTTTAAAAAATTTAGTTAAATTTGATACAAATAAAAGTTCCTCTGAAATTCAATTGTTTATTTTATTTATATAAAATTTATAAATAAACTCTAAATTCTTTTAAAAATAATTTTCTAGTTCAAAATTTAATAAATAATAAATTTCTAATTATTTATTTTAGTTCAATAATTGAAAGTAATTTTCCTTGAGTGATGTGTGCATGAATTATTTATTCTTGGATTTTCGCATGATGTGATATGCATAAAAAGAAAACATGTGAACTCTAATTGACAAATCCTAGAATTGCAAAAATTTTAATCTCAATCAGGGTGTAAAAAAAATATTATGCTATATTAAATATTAAAATAAATATTTTTTTAATAATTTAAAATAAATTCATCTATTAAAATTATTAATATACTTTTTTCATGAAACTATCCCCTAAAAGAAAGAATTTTACTTTCAAAAATAACAAATACGAATTACAAGAAATTATTTTAGAAATAGCCTGAGGTAGGATATAATTATGAAAAAGAAAAAAAGAAAAGACCTCATTTTTTTATTTTTTTCTTGTTAAAATGGACAAAACCTTAGAAAATGTGAAGGAAGTTGAGGACCCATGCTCACATGCCGCTAATAAACAGTGGATTGATCATATGCACGTGAGTTTTCTCTGGGCGGCAGGGTACAACACGACATGAGTCTTTTCTTTTGTCGTTTTGTATTTTTGTATAAATAGAAAGCTCGTAGTCAAGTATATTATTAATTCAATGGCAAACAAGGGTCAATTATGTCAAATAATTTTATGGGGTGGCAGTAGCATCATTTTAGGTATTTTACATTTTCCTGTGATACATGAATTATTAAATATTTTGGTACTGTTTGGAATAAATAAATCATGATTTCAGAATTTATTTATAAATTAATTTTAAATAGAATTCATTTACAAATTAATTTGTCATGTTCGGTATGCTACAATTTAAAATAAAAAATTCAATTTAATTTCACAAAATTATGTTTGGAACAATTCTTAAATGAAAATTTATTTGTTCTTATTTTCTAAAATAACATTGATATGATAATTTAACAAAAATACTAATATAAATAAATCACTCATATTCTACCATAATTAATTAATTAAATTTTAAAATTTTAAGTCTTTGCTAATATTTAAATTTTATTTTTATTAATAGATTAAATATATTCAAAATTAAAAATTTATTTAGATTCAATATATAATCATAGTCATATACAATAGTAATTTCACACTCTTTAAAAAAAACTAGAAAAAATAGATATGTCATTTTAGTATATTTGAGGTGAAGGGGTAGTTTAGTCAATGTAAATATTATTAGGTTAATATATGAAATTTATTTGTAAAATTTCAATAATTTTAATAAAATTTGAACTAAAATAACTCAATTCCATGGAATTCAATTCATAAAATTTAAATCCATATTTTTTTTTTCTTTCCAAACACAAAATTTTTTTATTTTCAAATGAATAACATAAAATTTTGCGGAATTCGTTTGTTTCAAAAAGGCTCTTAATCTTCAATTTCACTCTCAACTTTTCGAGTAGTTACAATTTTACTTTATATTTACCTTTATACCCTTGATACCATAAACTTATCAAACTAGTTTCGATTACATTTTAATTTGCTTTTAGAATGCAATTAAACTATAAAAATGAATTATAACACATTGAATTTGTTGATTTATTGCGATTGCATTCTAAAAGTAAACTAAAATTGGGAAATAATGTAAAAATGGACTCCATGACAAATTGAAACTTAGTTAAATGCAAAAAATAACATTGAATCAAAAGAAACAACTAGATCATTTTGCCTCTTCTGACTTTCAACTTATTGACTTTCTTCTCTTGTTGGAAATTAAGTGATGGCTACTAATAATGGCAAAGGAATCATCATATGCATTTCATCGTCCCGGGAAGTGTAATCTCGAATTAATATTCAATTCATTATTTTTGTATCTTAAAATTAGTTCAATTTTAAAATAAAGACGCAATCTTAATTTATTTATTTATTATATGAATACTTAATTTGATTTGATTATTTATTGTTTAAATACTTAGGTTGGTTATAGTATCCATTTTTGCATTAAAAACAAATTAGGATGTAATTAAAACTAGGATAAGTTTAGGATGCATAGGGTACAAAAATTGATTTAGAGTAAAATTACAATTACTCAAAAAGTTCGGAGTGAAATTGATGATTAGCCCATTATTAAATTCAGGCATGAGTTTAGAAAAATAAATTTAGTGGCATTCTCAATTTTTAAATTGACTCATTATATCTTTCAATTAGTAAATTATATTTATTAAATATTTGAACTTATAAAATAGTGCATAGAATATGTTTCAATGAGAGAAAGTTTATCAAAATAATAGGAACTCAAGTGTAGACGAAAGAAACCATATCCTCATTTTAGGTATGCATAAATTCTTGCTTGAGCTTCCTTAAAGTGAGTGTTACGAAGAAAATGGAAGACAGAGAGAGAAAATATGGGGGGACTAGGATTTCACGAAGAAGAAGATGAATAACATCTCAAACATGCTAGTTAGATTTTAGATAACTTTAGGGTGTTCTGATCTCTTCTCCAAATGATCGAATGCTGGAAATTAGATTTTCAAATCTCATATGAGAGTCAATTTTGATTCATTAATGGCAAAATGATAATTTAACTTGTGTAAAGACATTTGACATGGTGAACTAGTCTCACAATTGGAGGGCTAGAATTTATTTTAGGTTCCTCTCATTCTAAGATTAGAATTAAATACTACACTAAATCAACTTATTTTCACCCATTGTCTCCGTCTAGATTTCTTAGTTATTCCTATACTTAAATTCATAAATTAAAGATAAATGAATTTCTAGTGGAGTAATAAAAAAATCCTTTTACCAGTTTTTCAATCAACTACCAGTAAAATATTGACATAGAAGTACTCAGTTAGCAAATGATGAGTTTTGATTAATACGGGTGCGTTTTGATGGTGTCTAAGAGCTTGGGTTAACTAATGGTGTCTAAGAGATAGGGTTAAATTAACCCAAGCTAGTTCGACAAGATTCATTTTAATAATATTTTATTTAAAACCCTGGCTTAGGGTGATAACATTACTAAGTTTTTAAATTAAAGTCTAGGCAAAGGTTAAATTAAGGTACTTTTACAACAAGTGGCAAACCTAGAAATTCCTTTTTAGGTTAACTAGAAAAAAATTAGTAACAAATTATGGAAAGAAATTACAGTAGAATATGATATGAGGGCTACAAGATCAATGTGAAACATGAAGATCTAGAGAGAGTGATACTCATAGGGGTGCACATTTTCACGGCTAAATGTGCTCTATGATGCTGTTAATGGAGGAGGCCATGTTTGGATCGAAAACAAGAGAGAGATTTGTTTAGTGTCTAGTGTCTTGATTGATGTTGCTCCTTGGCTATGAAACAATCGAAAAAGAGGTTGTAATGCTATAGGGAGGAGCTAGAATCGTGAATGGCACAACAGAGAAGAGGAATGAAGATTGCGATAGAGGAGAGAAAAAAATATAAGTAAAATAGAAAGAGAAAATTGGAGAGGAAGAGAGATAAAAAAAATTATTAAGCAAACCTGATATGGAACTTTTTTTCTTTTTGGGATAATGATAATTTTAGTGCTTCAACTTGTCAATTTTTTCTATTTTGGTGTCTAAATAGAAAATTGTGACAATTGAGTGTCTGAGCTTGCATTTTTTTCTATTTTGGTGTCTTCAGCTGACGTGGCTTATCGGAAAATCCAATGGCATTTAATGGGACCCCACAAATGCCTATGTGACTGTCAACTTGGACTGATGCACTTGACACATAGGACGCCAGCCTGGCAAAAGGCCCAAAATGTCCTATTTGCCCCTACTGATTAAAGCCCCAAACCCATTTGTTCCCCAAAATCTAACCTAAATTGCGAATTTTCTTTCTCCTCCATCGAAGTTCTTTCTCTTCCCAAATCTACTCACATTGATTTCATTTGGCAAAAGATTCATCATTACAAACACAATCAGATTCCATTCAATCTCAGACTAGGATATTACAATTTTGCTTCATCTAAAGGCACTAAAATTCATCCTAAACACTAATTATCCAGCATATTGGTTCACAACACAATTATAATGATAGACAATACAACCCAAAACCATAAAAACTTCTCCCGTTTCCAGCTTCTCTGCAACTCAACTTCCATCTCATTCTTGCTCTTCAATAGTCCAAGAATAATTCTCTTTGCTCTATTGCACCTAACAAGATTGATCCATTCAAAGAAATCCCAACCATTGTTTCGCTCAACCTTCAAATTATAAAAAAAGAAAACTCAAACTCAGACGAAAAGAAAATAAGATAAAAGTGGAAAGCACAAACCACAACTACAAACTCACCAAACGAATCTCGCAAGCAACAAATCTCCTTCCAGGATTCAATGTTGTTCATGATGTTTAAGCTAGGCATGCGATTCCACACTTGCAAAATAAAAAATCCATCACCAACCGAAGAAGATATGAAGAGCAAGGTTAATCAAAAGCACTGAAGTTGATTCTCACCCGATCTGAGCATGAGGTGCTCACTAGAAATGGTTGGGCTTGCTGAAAGTTGAAGGAACGTGACTATTGAAGGAGACAACGACGTCGAAAGGGAGAGGTGATTTCGTTTTACTTGGAGCGAGCTTCAACGATCAAGGAGACGGTCAAAGTCTAGGTCACCATTGCCTGGAGCATCGATCATTAGCTTATCCTCATCAAGCGATGATCGGGAATGGCTAGAGAGCGTAGGATCGCACACTGCGATTGGGGAGAGAGAGAGAGAACATCGATGGAGAAGAAAGAAAATTCGAGATTTAAGTTAGATTTTGGGGAATGAATGAGTTTGGGACTTTAATCAACAGGGGAAAATAGAACATTTTGGGCCTTTTACCACACTGGCGTCCTATGTGTCAAGTGCGTCAGTCCAAGTTGGCAGCTACATAGGCATTTGTGGAGTCCTGTTAAATGCCATTGGATTTTTCGGTAAGCCACATCAGCTAGAGACAGCAAAATAGAAAAAAATGCAAGTTCAGACACTCAATTGTCACAATTTTCCGTTCAGACACTAAAATAGAAAAAATTGTCAAGTTCAGACACTAAAATTATCATTATCCCTTTCTTTTTAATTTGTTTTCTTAAAAACATGTCCACCTTAGCAAATTATTGATTATTTACTGGATAACTGGTAAATAGATTTTCTTTTATTACTGAAAAATAGTTCAAAGTATTTTTAAGCAATATATTGAAATATAGGGATAATTAAGAAATATAGGACATAGTTAAGAAACAACTAATGAAAATAAGTCCACTAATTAAGTCTAATCACCATAGTTCCAAAAACTGTACCGAATTAACTGGATTGACCGATTTAATTGGAGACTTGATCTAGTCCGAGTTGCATAAGAAAGTCAACAGGCCTAAAAATCAGATGAAAACCGATTAAAACTAGTGAATTGGATGACTAAAAATTAGTTCGATTTAAATTTTGTATTTTCTCAAATAATGTGAGCTTTTTTTAAAATTTGGACCTCTTAAAAAATTGAGTCACTCATTTTCTAGTTTTTGAACGTCTTTATTTATAAATCCAAAATCTTAGTATGTTAATTAAAATAATTAAATCACCTAACTTGTGAAAAATAATATTATATCTTATGGTTATTAATTAATTTGTAGTATCAAATTTAGTCATATTTTATTTTTTTATTTAAAATTATTTATTAATCTTTTTATTTTTTTATAAAGCCAAATTTGAGAGTGCTTTTTATTTGATACCAAAGCCTTTTAACTTATATTTTTAATTTTATTTAACAAATATATTTAAAAGTATTAGGTATGAAAATTTAGTTGAACTATATTGAATTCAGCTGA
Source organism: Jatropha podagrica (assembly GCA_947857235.1). Lineage (NCBI taxonomy): Eukaryota > Viridiplantae > Streptophyta > Magnoliopsida > Malpighiales > Euphorbiaceae > Jatropha > Jatropha podagrica. The sequence goes on along the minus strand of CANUEP010064246.1, from coordinate 19,891 downwards.
AATTTTTTGGTTCACTGACCCTTACCTTCACCAGTTCTTGACTAGTCAAATTCTCAGAATACTGCGAATCACACATTATAAAAACTCTATATTTATATGCCATGTCATAAATTAAATTTCCACACAATCAAAATTACTAAAAGAATTTATGACATCACTCATCTATATAAGCATAAACCATATCTCAATAAATTAAATCTCTATGCATGTAAAATTACTAAAAACCCCTATGACATTATTTACTAATAAAATAATTAATCATGAGAAATTCACATCGTAAATTTAATTAATCAAGACTAATTATATAAGATCTAATTAATTTTATAAATATTAATTATGATTAATATCTTTCTCAGATAAAATAAATATTATTTCCTTACCGGACAATATCATTTATAACCAGTATAATAATATCATTTTAGATCCCGAAATTTTAAAGCATTTTAAATAGTAATTTAAAATAACTTTGGCACTTGGCATATAATTCTCAGGAAATGTTACTCCACTCTCTCCTTCATTACTTGTTAAGTATCATTACTGTAGCGGCGGTGGGGAATTCTTGGATTCTTTAGTAAATAATCAATCATTATTATCTCACTCATCTTTTTCTTTAAAACTACCAATGAATCTCACTGATGATTTAAAAGGTCCTTCAAATCTGAGTCTTTTTCATGCATTTATTTCTATTCCTTCGTACGGGTCACAACAGCAAAGGTAATTTTAATAAATGTATAATAGGAATACAAAGAGTACTAGTGGAGAAGGATTTTTCTCTTTCATGAATTTAGGGATTTAACATAAGAGAGCGGCGTTATTTTTAGAAAATGTAACTATGGTTTTAAAACTATCGGTTCCAATTTTAAAACTGATGGTTTCGATTTTAAAAAAAGTGAAACTGGAACCAAATCGCTTTAAACGGTTTTAAAATAGCCGATTCCGGTTCGGTCATGATTTGAAACCGAAATTAAATTATTTATTTAACCTTTTTAGTTTTTTTATCTAAATAAGAAAATTAACAATAAATAATAATATTAAATTAAAAAAAGACTACAAGAGTAAATTAATAGTTTTAAAATTTATTAAAAAATTAACTACAGAAAATGTAAATTTACTAGTATATAATTTCTATAAATTTACATTGAGAGACATGTTGAAAAATAGACTTGCACTCAATTTAAATATATTTTTTCAAATTATATTGACTATATGTCCCCTTAATTAGAATATAAAAGAATCGCAGTCCATATAATTCACTTACATTTATTTAAGAAAAAAAATGAAATAACTCATTTATATTAATCATTGTTATCACCAGATGTTCTCGTTGATGATGCATCTGTATCTATACCATATAAGATTTGAATTAAAAATATTTAAATGAGGAATATTTTTTTCTCCTTTTCACTTATAATTTAAAAGTTATATTTACATTTAATAAAGTTTAAGATAATGGTAAAATTATTATATTTAATGATAAAAATTAAAATTGATTCAACAATTAATGGTTTCAAACTGCCAATTACAGACCGGAATCACCAATAACAAACCGAAACTACCGGTTTTAATTTTCAAATATAAAGAACCGCAACTGGACCTTCAACTGTTTGTTTCGATTACAGTTTAAAACCTTGAACTGTTGACCACAATTCGGTTCTGATTTTAACCGGTTCAATTTCGATTTGATTTCGATTTAAAACCAAACATTGGTCATGCCTTGCTTTTAGTAGGAAAGTAGAGAAGGCAGGAGAGGTGAAAGCACAAAAAAAAATATTATGATCTAGCATTTTCTAAAACAATTATTTCCTCACCAATTCATTCCATGTCAACTATCTGCATTGATTGGAAAACTGGTAAAAAGACTTTTATGTTAGTCTAATAAAAATTCATGTATTTTAAGTGATAAATTAAAATATAGAAATAATTAAGAAATATGGATTCTAATTCAGGGATTAAGGGAAAAAATAAGCCCTAGTTGTCCAATTTCATGCACTAAATGCATGAATTCACTCTTATATTTTACATGATATCCTTACTTTTTACTTTTAGTCATTCAATAGTTCAATATTATAAAATTGCACCTTCTAAATGCTTCAATTTGCAAAATTATTCTATTTAGCTTATTAAATTAGATTAATTAGATACTTATTATAGATAGTTAGAAAATGTTAAAATTAATATTTCAATACTATATTAACTACATTTGATTTAATATTTTATTATATAAAAGCCAAAATTGTTACTGCTAATGTGAAGGGATACATAATATTACCAAAATTCATAATTCAGGGACATAATAGGTATTTTGAAAAGCTTGGGTTGTTACAAAATTTTTCTCATAAAGTATGTTGGTACATTCTTCTAAAACGCTCATTCAATTCTTCTCTTCCACATTCCCATGGAGATCGATAGTTCTTTATGCTTTCTTTTCTCATTCAATAGATTCCATAATAGCTTGTCATCTTTCGCTTGCTTTCCCTTCATGCTTATTCGACTCTGTAAGCTTCATACCTAGATTTTAAGGTTGTACTAAATTTCTTATATGATACGTAATTCATTCTTTCTTTTCTTTTTCATTCATAGGCTTCTGCTGCGGTAAATTTGGGACATTCCTATAATCTATTATGCATTCTAATTTTAACACCTAAATGGTTGAAATTGGAATTCTGAGAAAGTACAAGAGCAATGTTTTTTCGCACTTTTATGATGAATGCAAATGCATAGTTCATTCTATATACATAATTTTACATAATGACATGTTTGTTTTTGACACGGTACATAATTTTACATACTTTTGTATTTTTTATCCGTTACACTATATTGTCTTTTTGTCCAATATTTATGATTTTAGAACTCAAGTCAAAAGGAAATTAAATGGTACAAAGAGAAAGAAGAAAAATTTTCATCAAAATACCCTCTTTCCCTTCCTCTTCCTCTTCCTCTACTTCTCTTCCAGAAATTTGTAATGTCTATTAAAGGAGTATAATTGCTCCTTATTATCCTGCAGTTTCAATAACACTATAACTCTCCGTTATCACACCTTTTGGCAAACTTTTCTTCTTCATGTTAGGCCAAATAAACTCAGATTTGATATAGGAAAATAGAAAATGAGGTGGAGAAATCAATATACACAGAGTCAACGTAAGCTCAAACGGAGTTAACTCATGAATTCACTTTTCACATCTGTCAAGTGCAATCGTTTGGGTCCTTTTATTTTTTGGGTTTGCTTGAGGAGTAGAAGAGGAGATAGGCTAAAAATATTATTTTATATGCATTTAACGTTTAAAATACCGAAGACCTAACATAAGAATAATTTAGTATAACGGATTCAAAATGCGAGAGCATTAATAATTTACTTAAAAAAATAAGAGTAAAGTAATTTTTTTTATAAAATATAGGAGTACTTTATAATTTTTCTTAAATAATACTAATTGATATGAATGGGGGTAACGGGGCTCCATATAGATTGGGTAAGCTCCTTGTGAAATTTTGGATAATCCCTTCAACCACCCCCTCGCAGAGAAGGTGGCTTTATCACCACAACTTCTGTTTCAATAAATTTCCCATTTTGCCCCTATAGCCCTTTCCTCTTCCCTACCATTTGCCATCAACATTGTGGGGTCTTTTTGTTTCCCATAATATCTTTTCTAACCTTCTATTTTCCAAAACTTATGACATTAAAAAATACACAGCATACCACAGGTAGTCTCTCTCTCTCTCTCTCTCTCTCTCTCTATATATATTTATAGGCAAGGTAGATGAAGAAAAATAAAAGATTAAAAAGAGCCTAAAACTACACAACCAAAAATGCCTTTCCTCTCTTCTTCTAAATCTTTGGATTGCCCATCAGCAGCTCCTAATGTCCATGCCCAAAATGTTCTAAAGGAATGTGACACTATAATTCAGGCAACCAAACGCGATTCTTCTCGTCGGAGTCCTTCAATTTCCTCATCCTCCTCCTTTTCATCATGTTCATCTTCAAATTTCCCCGATGACTTGCCTTCTAGTCCGGCCACCCCACTTCGATTTTCCGGAATCCCATTTTCTTGGGAACATTTACCTGGAATTCCTAAAAATTTAAGTGACAAGAAGATGGACTCCACATCAGCGAAAGTCCTTCCATTGCCTCCTCCTCATGCCTTACCACAAGCCTCTAAAAGATTTAATTTAGAGGAAACTTGTATTCGAAAAAAGATTTCCAACGAGAGTTTCAAAAGGGATCCATTTTTCGCAGCATTAGTAGAATGTTCCAAGGATGATGATGATCATGAAGAATCTACTAGTAACTTCTGGAATGGTACTAAGGTGTCAAGAAGTATTAGTGACAGGTTTGGTTTTATAAATCTTTACACTTCTTGTAAAAGAACTTGTGCTGTTTCTGAATCAATAGTATACCTTCCAAGATCAAGCAGAGAAAATTATGATCTAATTACTCACCGTCGATCTCGCTAAACTTATGATCATCTACTTTTATTTGGGTTCATGTTCTTGTATGAGTTGAAGGTATTTTAATTACTACCTTGCTTGTTTTTTTTTTTTTTTTTGGGTTTTTTCCCCCTTGGTATGTGAGGACAAGAATTGAAGTATATGTCCCCAAAAGCATAATTAAGTTATTGTAATATGTTAATATAGCTGGGAAAAAAAGAATTATTTGGTAGCCTGGTTTGGTTTAATTAGTGAACAATTAGACTCTTTTGACTTATATTGCGGATGTTTAAATATTTTTTATATTTGCTGTATTTCATGTGAAGGCATGAGAATATGAGTGAAGCTTACATTAGACCATGTGGGGAGAAAGATTATTTGCTGGACCACTCAAGACAAAGACAGCTTCAATTGACTCTATTAAGTATATGATGACTTCTCCCAAGGCTGTGAAATTTCTTATTCTCTAATACTTGAGAGTTTGACACTTGCATTATTGGAGTGTATTGGGTTGTTGAGCTGTCCGGAAAGTTCTCTTTTTCTTCTATTATATACCAAAAACATTACTAATTTAATCTAAACAAATAATATACTAGCTCTATTTTATAATTTGTCATATTTAAAATTTCACGTCTCTTACAAAATTATTAAATTTATCTATTTTATAATTATTATCCTTAATTTAATATTAATTTTCTAAAAAAATTATTAAATTAAAATAATAATATTGATCATATACAAAGATAAATATTGAAAAAAAAATATTTATTACTTCTTGAAACCATAAATATGAGAAGTATTTTCAAAATTTAGCAATAAAGTAAAGTTGAAATAAATAGAAAAAAAAAATTAAAGATGATAAATTTGATGAAACGAGAGAATAGTACTGCGTCTGTTCCATAATACTTGTGACATTTGAGAAACTAGTTTGTTTTAAAATATTTGTTACATTTGTAGTTTTAACGAGTAATAAATATTTTTTTCATATTTACCCTTTGTATATGATAAATAATTATTACTTTAATTTAATAATTTTCTTAAAGAATTAATAATAAATTAAAGATAATATAGTTAATTTACTCAACAATTTAATTAAATTTAATAATTTTTTTTAAGAAACGCAAAATGTTAAATGCAATAAATAATATAAAAGATATATAGTATTTAAGAGCAAGGAAGATTTTTATTAAACCACTAATGTGATTCAATTGTGAAAGCTTACCAACTTCTTTAATGCTAGGATCAAGTAATTAATATGAAGTATATTTTTTTTTTCTCTAACATTTTCTAAGAAAAGAGATCCACAAATTAATCAAATGGTCAAATATATAAAGCTACCCTTATAATTAAATGGACAATTTCTTTTGTCCAGAAATTTTGAGATAAAGTTGAATATTCTTATATTTTAAAATACGTATATATACTATCTCAATGCAACCATAAATTGTAGCTGATATATTTTAATAAATAAAAATTATAAATGTTAAATTTTAAAAATAGCTCTTCAATACAAAAAAAAAATTAATTTCACCGAAAAAAAAATAAAAAAAAAGAGAATGCTTAAATTACAATAAAAAAAGCAAATAGGAAAAAAAACAAAAAGCCGAGTTTTGAATTTTAATTATTAATTTTTCAAACATGACAAATAAATTAAAGCAATTTATAATTGCATCGGAGATGCTCTTAGATTTTTTTTAAAAGTAATTTTGGAGCTGCCTTTTTGAAATTGCGTTTTATGTATTTATATTAATTTCTTATCTCTTATATTGTGTTAGGGAAACTATGGTTTGAGACTTAAATATTAAAAATGCTATCTCGTATAGAATGCTAAACATAGACTTCATCTATTAGAGTATGGCTAAATTTAATTTTTCTATTCTACACAATGATAGCTTTTTGAGGCTCTATATGATGAAAGCTATTGTGGGTATTTTCCTACTTGTCAATTGCTACTAATCACCAAAAACTATTTGGGTAAGAGAAGTTGTATTATGGCTTTGGTCCACCATAAAGACCGTATATATTTTCCCAATTTTTTTTATTTTTTTGTATATTTATTCAATTAATTAGTGGGATAACTTTAGTTTAATAAACCATAATTAAAGTGAATTTTATTTTTTTTCTTTTTCTTTTTCACAAAGAATCCCTTTTATAGTTTTGTGTTTCTATTAAGGTCAATTTCCACTTAATTAATTTTTATTTTTAAATAAAAATTTTATTTTTTTATTCATTTATAGGCTCAATGAGCCAAAATATAAGACGCTACACTTACCTCATTAAATTAGTGAAAAACCTTATAGTTAAGAGAATTTAAATTCAAAATATCTCACTCTTTATGTAAGTATATTTATAGTAAAAATGTTAATTATAGTTATAAATATGTAATTTTTATTCGAAAATCTTTTATTTATTTTTTATATTATGAAGAAAGTTAGAAAAATAAATATTCAATATTTTAATACATAAGAATCTTTTAAATAAGAATTTCAAAAACCATATATAATCTCTTGAATTATTGGAGAAATACTCAATTAAAACATAAATGTCAAATAACACATCATACACATATATCTTATGACAAATTGGCTATAGAAATTTGCTGGCTATATAAGTAATTTACAGGTATATTTGCTGGCTGTCAGCTTGTTGAGGCAGTCGTGTAAAATTAATGGGATGGAATGATTGAGCCTTATTCAAGCAATATGTATATTTTACACAGTCGATTCAGACTTTGGTATAAACATTAATTGAGGTCTAGGAATCTGAAATTCTGTCCACTTATATAATATACATAGTGATGTCTAGAGTATCATAAATCAATAAAATTTTGCTAATAGGGTATAGTCTGATTGATTTTTTCAATGATGTGGAGAGTCAGTTTTTAAGTTTGAATCATTCCGATTATAAGAATTTTTATTAATTTAATAATTTTAAAGGACTGCCTTTGGCTTATATCATGTGTTTCATAATATTATCTCGGCTTATTGAACTTTACTATGAATAAAAAATATTAATTGAATTTACTAAATACTAGTTGGTCTAGTGGGATAATGTGCTGAATGCGTTATGCAATGTATAGAGTTCAAAACCTAGCATTGTGAATGAAGAAAATTATCTAAGCATACTAAGTTAAAAGTTTTGTATTATTAGCATCCTAAATTCAATTTCAGCTATAGCTTTTAATAAAACATTAATAAAGTGGGTTTGCTCCTTTGTTTCTTCTCCTTCTTTCTTTGCAATAGTGGTTCCGTTTTTCTTTTTAAATTTTAATTTTACCTTTTCTTGTTTTGAATCGGAAATGGATTTTCATAGCCTTGCAAGAAAAGATCTTTAATCTTTATGCAAGAAGGACAAGATTCCAACTAATATGATCAATGTTGCCATGGCCGATGCTCTCAAAGCTCTTGAGAAAGTAGTTTTCGTTTTTAATCCTCATTTACAGTTTCATCTTTATTATATTTGTTTACAGTCTTTTGAATAAAGGAATGGATAGCGAGTGCTCTCTTTAAGTCCCATTTGAAGTTAAGTATTCTCTTTTTTGGGCTTCCTTTTCTCTTACTTTTAATTGCTATGTGATTTGCCTAGTGGAATTTTACTTATTTTTTCTTTGCATTTGTTTATTTTTTAGCATCTGGGTCTTTATCCAATTCCGTATCCAAACAGGTGGGTTTTTGATTTGAAATATATACAACTCTCTTCCTTACATTGTTATTATCTTCTACTTTTTTAAGTTTCGCTTGTATTAAAAGTTATAAAGAAACTGCATTTATTTGTGAATTGATTTGCCGCCGAAAGGGTTTTGCCCCGTATCAATGCTGAAATTGATGATAGAGCATTGACGGCTGGGATTCTTTGTCAAAATGACACTATTTTGATACATTGAGTTAAGTTAACTCAACATGGTTCTGTAGAACCCATTTTAATAGTTTTTTATTTTAAAACTCTAGCAGAAATTTAAGTTTAGGGTGCTAATAATATGAAACTTTCTAATTTGGAGTGCCATGAGGACAAATATCAGTTTAAGGCATTTTTGTAACAAGTCAGCATAGGTCAGGATGTTTTTTTTTTTAGGTTAAGCCTTAGAAAAAAAAAATTATATATTTTTACATTTTTGTGTATTATTTGTCTATTTTTTAATGAATTGTATTGGTGTTGTATGAAAACAAAAAAGAGTGTTTTTCCCTTGCTGCGTTAAAATAGTTATGCTTGTCCGGAATCAAATCAAAAACGTTCCACCAAAACTGAGCTACATACATATAATGTCCACTCACATAAATAATTGAGGCAGTGACATATAAATCTGAACATGTTTTCTGCTAAAATTGCATATATTTTTTACTATCTCTCTCTCAATTGCATTTTTGAGGCAGTGAGTATTTATTTATCAAAGTACTAAATTAATTATTAATAACAAATAAATTCAGTTTCCAAAAAAAAAAAAAAAAAAAATTAAACGGTATAAATGAGGCTAAGTCACCCAAAAAATTTCATAAGGAATTTGAACAGATATAACAAAAGTTCTATAATTAGAAGCATTCCATGAATAATATAGAAACAAATGGATGCTTTCTTATTAAGCAAAAAATGTCTCATTATGGTATTGGGGTCCCAAATCCCATTTCCGGTGTGTGTGCTTCTGCTTCTTCTTCTTCTTCTGCTCTCTGTGTTTCAACTCATTGCAACTTAAAAGGAATAAAAAAAAAAAAAAGGCCATGATGAAAGAGACAAAGCTATAATGACCAACAACATCATAATGTCCTAAACTGGGATACACATAGACATATATAATTTTCTTTTTATTTTTTAATATATATATTTTTATCTATAGAGATTCTTGTTTTACTTAACCTATATACAAATATATAATGATCACCTACCACACGAGAAGAAAGCAGCACCATTATTAGGATAGCATTACCCAAGTTTGATCTAATGGTTAGCATAAAAAAATCCCATGTTGATCGTCAAATAATTAAGAAGAAGAATCCACATTTTAGTATAATCATTCTCAATTTAAATATCATTAGTTTCTTGTCTGACTGATAAAAAAAATGAAAAATATTTTTAAAAATACTAAAAAAATAATTAAGATATCCTAATTTCTCGTGTGAGTGATAAATAAAAGATGAAAATATTTTTAAAATTACTAAAAAAATTATTAAGATAGCATTCAATTGTTTTGATCTTAATTCAGTTGAAGTAGTGCAAATTGAATAAATTAAATTTTATACAAAAATAATAAATTTAATTGAATCGATTAGTTCAGTTAATTTTTCGATTTCAACTTAATTATTAATTTTTAATTTCAATCAAACTAATAAAATTTTATTTTTTTCGTCAAAATTGAAATTTTTAAATGCTAAATCGAACCGAACTCATAAATATAATTTGATTCTGTGGATCCACCGTCTTTTGCTCAGTCCTAACCAATATCATCAAGCATCTAATTATGAAGAATATGTATAAGCTGGGAGATTATTAATTAATATATATAATCATGAACTTGCAGAATTTAAATTAATTAAAAAAACTATATGCTCTCTATATATTATATGTTAATCTCACCAAACAGATCTTAGATCGTGTTAATTTTCTCTTCACGTACGATCTGATTAATAATATTGAAAAAATATATATTTATTTTAGTGGCATATGGATCCATACATTGTACGATTTAATATTTTTTCTTGTTTGTTCAAACTAGAACATGATGAGGTGTGAAGTTTACGTTTTATGAATTTATTTATTTTTGTGTTCAAATTAAAAAAATAATAAATGCATTAAGATTTCTTCTGATAGTATGTAGGCCTCTCCTTTTAATGGAAAAAAAAAAAAAAATTTAAAGTTCTTGTTCTATGTAACAATCTTTTGACAAGATACGTAGGACATTGATTGCTAGTAATTTTGTCGAACTTGAAGGAGACATTCTGGCGGTTGATGCCAACCCATATTTACGTTGTCAACCATAACATTATTCCTCTAAAATTTCACTACACTTATTTTCAAAGCACATTTGCCTCTACCCTTACGCTCGAAGTAAAATTTTTTTTAACTGTGGTAACTTATTGAGGCCAGCTAAAAAACAAATCCAAATCAAAACTTTAAGCAATTCAGCTTTAACTCCCTAATTTCTTATATTTCTCTCATCTTTGCTTTTCCCCTCCCCTCGTGAACTCTGCAAATTAAACAGGCTCCAACCCGTTTTTTCACCTATCTCTTGATAAACACAGGCCTAATAGGACCTATAACCATTTTTGGATGGAACACAACTTTAGATGTCAAACCCCTTATTATTGCAAGTAAAATTACTGAGAACGAAATCCATTTCCGTTGATCTACTTTTTCTCATATTTCTTAATATGTTAAACTTAATCTCATATTTTTGTTTCGAGAAATTATATTTTTTTATTATAAATTAAAGTAATATAATAAATTTTTCTGAAAATAAAAAGATAATAACAAGCAAAACTTTAATCATTTCCTTTTTCTATCTAATAAGCAAATTCCAATTTTAATTTGAAGTTCTTATTGTTAATACGTGCGTACCCCCTCCCTTTTACTCTCTTATTCGCTCTTAATTAACTCAAACCTATTTTTCTTATAATAAATCTATTTTTCTTTGTTTATTTTATTATTATTATTATTTATTTTGTCTTTATATTTATAGTTTTTCAATCTCTTTTCTTTTTTGCAAGGGTTTGGTACTAAATAAAGATATGATATTTGATTTTATTTGATTGAAAAATTTAGATCTTAATTTACAAATGTCGATCTTTTACTAATGGAACCTAATATCACAACCTGTTTGTAGTTTCCAATGTGATAACCCGACTCAAGAAAACAACTCGATATGGGAAATGTTGCTAGGATAAGAAGCCTGAGCAATGAGTGGCTCCTAGTAGGCTTTTAGAATGGAAAGACTACATAGGATAGTGAAATATTTACATAGTAATCAATCAAATTTTATATTGAAAATGAGTGAACTAATCACTAGATGCGCCTTTTAGCGAAATGACTTAAAGATCTTTAAAAACTTTAGGATTAAGCATGCTCACATGAGAGAATCTTAGGATGAGCAATCTCTTAGAAAGTTTTTCATTCCACCTATGAGATAAAAATATGAGGCTTATGCCAAAGCAAAAAATTCTTTTAGTGATTGCAACCAAGGGACAACATATGATATTAAGAGTCAAACATCCTCTAGTAAATGTGTAGTTCGATAACAAACCAAACAGAAGTTGGTGGATCACAACTTGATTTGGAGAATCGATTTGATGAGGGTGGCGAGCGATGCCATTGTAAAAGGCCTAAGCAATGAGCGACTTCTAGCAGAATTATAGGATGGCGAGATTACCTAGAATAGTGGAATGCAAAACATATGAATGAATCGAATCTAATATCGAAAACTTGGAAAACTAATCGCTAGAGTTGCGGTTTGGTGGAATGGACTAAAGAGGTAGAAGAACTTTTGGATTAAGTATGGTTACTTCAGAATAATCCTAAGATCAGTGACCTCTTGAAAAACCCTCTATTCCACCTACAGGATAAAACCGTGAGGCTAATGACCAAAGCAAACAATTCATCTACTGTTAGAATCAAAGCTTTATATTTTTCCTCCATTGACAATTGGTAGCAAGAACTACTCATTCATATACGATTTTTGCTAAGTTTTGAGAAGAATACTCCATATAAATTATTTTGTTATTCAAATCAAATGAAAGAGTAGGAAAATTTTATATTTTTTTATTAAAATCATCTTTAAATAGAAAGATACAGGCACTATTCGGCAACATGTTAGATGTTATGAATTTCCTTTAACATTTTATTTGTTAAAATATACTTGTCAAGCATATTAATTATCATCTACTCTAATTTATTTTTGTCTAGATGCACCGACTTTCTTATCTTCTATATCTTCTTTGTACTTTTGTACTTTATATATATATATATATATATATATATATATATATATATATATATATAAGCAATTGTACCTTCTAATTTTATCACGTAAAGAAATTCAAAATCCTCTTTTCTTAGAATAACATACGGTTAACAATTACTTAAATGGCTATATTTTATCGACCGTAGCACGTCTTTATTAGTTCTATTATTTAAAAGAATTTAACCAATTATTTTTATTTATCAAAAGATTATTTGACTCTATTAACTACGGTATGTGAATAATTATTTACGAGACTCGAGATTTTAATATTATTAATGAAAAAAAATTTCTTCAATAATACTGAAATCATCTTTAAATTTAAACTCCCATTAAAACGTTCAAAGTACATTCTCAATGTTTGAAATTGGAAAACCCGGTGGTTTTGGACAATCATTTTTATCTTGCTTCTTTAATTTTCTGGAGAAAGAAAATTGAAAAATTTTAAGAACCTAAATTAGAAAAAAAATACGGTATAATCTCTGTGATTTATGAAATACAACTAGTTTATACCTATGTTTTTTAAAATACACTAATTTTCCCTATGTTTTGCTTACATTATATAATTAGGTCCTTCTGTCCCATTTTTGCATCTTTTTTATTAAGTCAAGAAAAAAACGCAGAAGTTAAAATAGAGGTACTAAAATATTATATAAAAAAATCTCTATGGTTTGAAAAATAAAACTGGTCTATCCTTATTTTTAAAAATAAAATGAATATTTTCGTCATTTTATAAGATACTCAACAGCAAAAATATAAAAATTGAATAAAAGGACTTTATAGTCTACGGAAGTAAACTATAAAAATATTTTACTTTATTTTTTTTAAGAAAAAAAGAGAGAGAGAAGGACAAATTGTATTTTTTAAACCACAATACTGTCTTTTACCTAGAAAAAAATAACTATCATAAAATGGTATCACCAACCAATTTCAGGGTTACGTAACGTACGAAAATGATAAATTTTTATTGGCTTCTTAATTTGAATAGAAACAAATTAGCTATACTATAATTAAAAGATTTGTAAATAATATAAAAAAAAATATATCAGAAAAGACGTAGAAGCAATTAATACTTCCTTCAAGAATTTCCAATTCTGCATAGTTTTCAAGAAGGAATCCTCTATGGACAGGAAGCTTCTTTGTGTTGATTTGTGCTTTGAGTAAAAGCAAACGTCATAAGATATGAAAACATTATAGGCTGATTAGATGCTTCTAATTGTAATTACAAAATTAAATTGACAAAACTCCATAAATTAGCACAGATCCTTATCTTCTGCTGGTGGTTAAGTCCACGAGATAATTGCTTGAGACGTGTTATTGTGAAATAGCCAACTAAAGCTTTTAAAATTGCACTGGTTTCCAAAATTAGTTTAATCAAATTCAATCCAACAGCAATGGGTTCGAAATCTTTCAATCACGAGATTTCACAACTACATGCATAAATTTATTTAAGCTTGCTACAGATTATGATGACTTTTTACTACGGACTATGGTGACTTTTTTCTTAGTATTGATCATACACTCAAATTTGGATCATGAGACGAGAGTTGACCTTTAAGTTTGGATAATTTCGAATTGAATAGCGATTCAGGCTAATGGATACTTTATAAGTGGAGTTGAGATTTATCACCCCTAATAAATGGATTAAAGCCATGTAATCTTTGAATTATTTGTAGATACTGCAAGAAACATATTGATCAGCAATAGAATCTAGTGATGAAACCATATTTTGATGATTGAATTTTTTGTGATGAAAAAATTGGAACTTAGCTCGACAATTCCAACAAAACCTTCTCTCATTTACTGAAAGAAAACTAATAATTTATAATAAGAAAATTAAATGAGAGACTTCTTGTGAGATAGTGATGTAAAGGGAAAGAGAATTTTTATAGTTAGGTTTGAAATACTAATTACATTTGTGCAAAAACAAGTTTTTTTTTAATCATCTAATGTGATGTTTGAAGCCCGCTAACTCGATTAATCTGGATTCGCACAAAGTACACCCATAAAGAGGAACAAAACGCTCTCTTTCAAATATTAAAAGGAACTCTACACAGAAGACTTGAACTTGAAATATTTGACTAAAAGGTACAAATTCTTGTTATTTCATCTCTTACGTCAGGATAGTGAAAAAAAAAAAAAAAATTATTCCTGAAAGAATGTGATCCAATAAAACTGTCGGTAGTGAGTTAGAGGTTGAAGTAGACTAGGAAATTGAATGAGGCAGTTGAGGACTATTACTCATTAATTACCCTCCAAACAGCATGTAATTATCACGACAAACATTTTCAGTATTTTTAGAATTTCCACTTGTAATTACTCTGGTCCCACTTAGCTTTACGTCATGCCTAATGTAAGCTGAGTTATATATAAATATATATATAATCAAAATAAACATATTTCGGATTTGAAGAAAAGGTTAAGGGTTAATCAAGCCAAGTTGAACCCATTGAACTAAAACTCTGACTTCAATTTATATTCGAATTTCACGTAAACTTAGAAAAGTAATCCAAATTTAACTCATTTACCGTTGTAGTTAAAAAGTTAAAAAAAATTACTCCATTGTGAGTTTAAATTTGAGTTTAAGAATAAGTTCAATAAACATACTTGAATTTGACTTATTAAACTTATCAAATGTATTCGAATAAGTATTTTTTTTTTTTTTTTTACTTTGGTACCGTAAGGAACAAATGAATTATAATTATAAAATTTATTTGTAAATGAATTTATCATATTTGGTATGTTATAATTTAAAAATAAGAAATTCAATAGAATTTCATAAAATTATATTTAGAACAATTTTTAGTTGAAAATTCATTAGTCTTTATTTCTTAAAATAACCTTAACATAATAATTTAACAAAAATATTAATATAAATAAACCACTCATATTCCACCATAATTAATTAATTAAAATTTTAAAATTTTAAATTTCATGTCCTTGCAAATGTTTAAATTTTATTTTCATTAATAGATTAAAATGTATTTCAAAATTAAAAATTCATTTGGATTAGTCATATACAATAGTAACTTCATACTCTTTTAAAAATATATTGAAAAAATAAATGAGGACAATTTAGTCAATATAAATATTAGTGGGTTAATACGTGGAATTCATTTGTAAATTTCAACAATTTTAATAGGATTTGAATTAAGTTAATCCAATTCCATGAAATTCAATTCGCAGAATTTAAATTTATATTTTTTTTTTCATTTCAAATACAAAATTTTGGATTTTCAAATGAATTCCATAAAATTTTATAGAATTCATTTATTCCAAACGGGCTCTTTAATTTTTAACATCTTTCGAGTAATTTAATCCATTTACAACCTAGGTGAGAACTTCTTTTAAAAAAAATTATGTATTAAACAAATTATAGTAAGTTTATTCAAATTGGTCATATTTTAAAAATCTTTAAACAAAGTTGCTTTTTCTTTTTTCATATGCATATTCCAAACTGTTTTCTATCTCTTTTTCTCAAAAAGATTTTCCTATCAATCAAAATTATATATATATTTTTTTTCCTCTGAGTTATAACTCGTTTTCTTTTTTCGCCTTTGAAATTCTTTTGCATATTTATTTAATAAAAAAATAATGATATTTTTGCTCTAGGGTTTGCATAGTTTCTCCCCCTCTGCGGACCACTAAGGCCAATCCCCCGCCCTTGGCATCAGATAGATAATAAAAAAGGTTTAGCATCACTCATCCAAAAACAACATGGTCCAAAGAGATGTCTCTTTTCGTGAGAAGGTGCTAGGTGTAGCCAATGAAGATTATATTCTTAAAATTGAGGATGCTATTGGAGTTCTTGATGATGATATCATTGTTCGTGACATTGCTCAACTTCCTAGCTTATCTCTTTAGTTTTATCACAAAGTAGTGCTAAGAGCTGTTGGGAAGGCTATCAGTAGAGTGGTTCACATTGATTATAATACCAGTGACCTTATTCGTGGGAAATTCATTGAAATTATAGTTTCAGTTGATCCCAAGTTCCTCTAGTAGCACACTCTAACTTAACAGAAAGACACAAAGAGTTGAGCATGAAAGCCTTCTAGACTTTTACTTTGACTATGGCAGATTGGGCCATGGGAATAAATACTGCCCCTTTATTATTACCTAATCCATAGGCCATAGTTTCTAATGCCACTGTAGGGGGTATAAATACTGAGGATAATGCGCAACCAAAATATGGTTCCTGGGTTGTAGTTCAACATAAAGGAAGGAAACTGGTGCAACATTATGAACTTGAGCAAGAAAATCAGGGGTCTCGCTTCCAAAATTCTAACATATATCATTAAAGAGAATCGAGCAAATGCAGTACAACCTCAACAGCCTATAAGTAGGTCCATGCAGCACCAAAAATCATGCATTAAGGACGCTCAAATTTCTTAAGGATCATCTCTGGAAGAGCAACCTCCTCCAAATTGCAAGGAGTCCATGACAAGATTATCCACTAAGGATGTCTAGAGATTCCGATAAACCTAGAGAATTTTTTGCTTGTAAAGCAAAACTGACCTAACCCTAAAAACCTTCTAATTAGATTCTAGATCTAGCAAATCATGTTATAACCTCCCTTTATCAATCAATTTCTAACATGGTCATTGACTCAGGTGGGGACATTATCACAGTTCAAGTTGAACAACTGGATTTTATTCATATCTAATATCTTTTCTTAATCGTTAACGAAGCGATCCTCCAATAGTTCCCATTCAACAGCAGATTCTATAGCAGTGGTAATAAGAAGAAATAGTGCAGGAACTTCCTTACGCTATGCCTTTAAAAAAGCACCAAGATTAGCTACTCCGACAAGAGCAGAAAAGGTACCAACATCGGTGACTAGTAGGGATGAAACCAGTTCAGGCATCATCCTAATCATCAGATAGGGAAGCCAGTAAAAAGGCAGTTGAGAAAGAGCTCTTATTAGGTTTAAGCGATTGGATCAACAACATCCTTTGCTCTTTCTTTCTCTTGAATGTCATGTTTGGGGTGCGCATAGTAGTCTGGACCATCTCTTCCAATAGGGGTAAAGCATACTTATACATGGGCGGAGAAAAACTAAAAAACAAAATCTCTCTCAATCTTAAAACTACTTTCTCGTTCGAGGGCGAGCTCTCCTTCCATCATGATAAAAGGGTAAGCCATCACCATCCTCCGGATAGAGATAATCTCTTTGAAACAAGGAAGGGTACAAACTTTGATATGGATGTGGAATCAGACACAAATGATGCAATAGAAAATATCTCTGGTGATGAGGAGGACGAGCGAGACCCATATCTCCATGTTTAAAATATTTTGCTCACTTTTTCTATGTTTAAGCCCATTCTAGTATGGAACTGCTAGGGGCAGACAGTTTTGAGCTTATACACTCTCTAAGGATGCTTATTAGCTTGCATCGTCCTCTCCTACTAGTTCTCCTTTAAGGAAGGCTAATTTAGTTATCGAGAAGACATGGTTTGATTTTTCAAATCGAGTGGAAGCACAAGGTTTTTTTGGGGGTATATGGCACCTATGGAAGGCTCTTTGGATTCTCCAAATTCATGAAAGTCATAAACAGTTTATTCATTATAGTATTTTTCTAGAAGCAGTTTCTTAATGAAATTCATGGCTGTCTATGCGAACCCTATAGAGAATATGTGTTGACTTTTATGGCCCCATCTCTAAAGTATTGATTATGAGACTGATGAATCATGGCTAACCATAGGAGATTTCAATTCCATCATCTTTTTTTATGAGCATAGAGGTGGCTCTAGGGCTCATATAAAAATTAATCCCCTTTTTGCTAATTGGTTCAAAAATTCAAAGCTGATGGATTTAGGCTTCAAAATCCCTAAGTATACATGGAAGTGGGGGAATTTATTAGAACACTTAGACCGTGTGTTGGTAAAAGTGAATGGCAGTTGAAGTTCCCAAATTCCAATATATTCCATCTTGCTAGGTTTTTCTTGGACTATCATCCTCTTCTTATCAAGCTTCGTAATCAACTTCCTCCGTCTTAAGCTGACCCTTTACATATTTAGGCAACCTAGATGTCCCACAAGGACTTTTTTCCTTTTGTTCAAAATAACTAGCACTTTAGTTCATCTTTCATGAACACTATCAATGATTTTACTTCGAAGTTGAAGGACTAGAATTCAATAGTATATGGGAATGTTTTTCATCGGAAGAAAATGCTTTTGGCTTGGATAGCTAGGATCCAAAAAACAAAATCCTTAATTTGCATTTTTCCCAAAGGTTGCATGACTTAGAAATAAATTTAAAAATTTGAGCCAGAGCATCTCCTTTTTCAGGAAGAGCTCATCTGGTTTCAAAAAATTCAATGTCGAGTGGATTCAAGAGGGGACAAAAACACAAAATACTTTCACATTATGACTATTAAAAGATGTAAAAGGAATTAGATTAAGATGCTTAAGGATGTAGCGACAATTGTGTAATAGATCAAACAACATTGAAAGACATGGCTATAGCATTTTTCTCTAACCTTTACACGAAAGATCACCAAATGTTGCGCCTCTCTTCTATTTCAGACATGTTTCCCCTATTCCACCACAAGTGGTTGCTAGACTTACTAAATTTATTTCTAATGATGAAATACGTAGTGTTCTATTCTCTATGAAACGATTGGAAGGCCCCATGTCCAGACGGCCTTTATGTCGATTTTTATCATAAATATTGGTAAGTGGAGGCTACATCTACTTGCTCGGAAGTGAGAATAATTTGAATGGAGAAGCCATGGATCCCACTATGAATTGGACCACATTAATTCTAATTCTAAAACTCTCTAATCGATCAACTATAGCACAACTTAGACTAATCAATCTTTGCTCAGTCATTTATAAATTGGTAACTAAGGTCATTATTAACCGCATAAAAGGATTTCTTCCGTTTGTTATTAGCTGCATGTAGGCTGACTTTATTCTCGGGAAGAAAATCACTGACAGCATTATCATAGCCCATGAAGTTATTTACACTATGCACCAAAAATCAGGTAAAAAAGGATTTATGATCATTAAAGTGGATCTAGAAAAAGCGTATGATAGAATTAGATGGAGTTTCCTTAAAGATACTCTTTTAAATCTTGGATTGTCAATTGATCTAAGTAATGTTGTTTTGCACTATGTTTCCTCTACTTCTTTTCAGGTTTTATGGAATGAAGAATTATCCTCTAGTTTTTGGCCTGTGAATACTCAAATTTTGAGGCTCAAAAGGCAAGTTTTGAGAATTCTCCGGAACGAGAAAAAAACTAGAAGGTCTGTCAGCCGCAGCGGTGGCAGCCGCCCTTAACGGCGGCGTTAGCCGCTATCGCCGGCGGCAACAGCGGCTGCGGTCGGCCTTTAATACCCAATTTTTAGGCTCAAAAAGCCTATTTTTCAGGACTGCAAACAACCCGGCCGGACCGAAGGCCATTTTGGAAATTCACCGAAAGTATGCCAATATGGTACTTGAAACGTCTGAAAAATTACGAGGATCGCAGAACTGGTCCCGGAATATTTTTTGGAGGTCCGGAACTCCCGAAAAATCCTCCGGAAG
>CANUEP010064210.1:0-39453 GCA_947857235.1 Jatropha podagrica | reverse complement strand
TTACGATAGATAATTTCTCTGTGGCAGCACGGGGTAAAGAACTCTTAAAGAATGCATCGGTCAAGATATCTCATGGAAAGAGATATGGTTTGGTTGGGCCCAATGGGATGGGGAAATCTACGTTGTTAAAACTTCTTGCTTCGAGGAAGATTCCTGTTCCTAGAAATATAGATGTGCTTCTGGTAGAACAAGAGGTGGTTGGAGATGATAAATCTGCTCTTGAGGCAGTTGTTTCAGCTAATGAAGAGCTTATCAAGATTCGGCAAGAAGTAACATCGTTGCAGGATTCAGCTTCAGCTGTTGATGATGAGGATGATAGTGAAGATGTAAATGGAAATGATGTGGGAGAGAAGCTTGCTGAATTGTATGAGAAATTGCAGATCTTAGGGTCAGATGCTGCTGAGGCTCAGGCATAATCCTGCACTATATAATTATTATTTTCAATATAAAAAATATATATGTATGATAATTAAAACCA
Organism: Jatropha podagrica; assembly: GCA_947857235.1. Lineage (NCBI taxonomy): Eukaryota > Viridiplantae > Streptophyta > Magnoliopsida > Malpighiales > Euphorbiaceae > Jatropha > Jatropha podagrica. Next base: position 38,975 of record CANUEP010064210.1, on the reverse strand, counting down.
ATTCCTCTACATAATTATTCTAAGTATCTAAATATCTATTATATATTTACAATATTATAAAATTTTAATATTATGCTATTGCAACCAATCTCATAAGCATTTTATTACAAATCATTTTGAACCATTATTAATTATTTCAAGTAGAATTTTTATTTGTTCTACCTAATAATTTGACAATGCATAATAGTTTATCAAAAATAATAATATAATTAATTATAATAATTAATAAAATTTTATTTAAATAACCGGGAGCGCGAAGCGCTAGTTTTGACTAGTTCAAATATAGTTCTATATTATATATATATATATATATTAGTTATATAATATAGATAAATAAACATAGAAAAACAAACAAACAAATAAATAAATAAATAAAAGAACTATTGAAATGTGTAAATAATTAAGTAATAGTGAATTATTAAATTTCAAGACAAGAAGTATATATATATATATATATATAGTGGTCATATGCTATAAATGGTAACATAACAAAATTATAATTATAAATAAAATAAAATTTGAAATTAATAGTAAGTTTAAATATTTTATAATAACTTTCAAAATTTGATACATAAAAAAATTATAATTAATAGAAAGTTTACATATTTTATAATAACTTTTGAATTTTAATTTTCTATATCCAACGCCCTTTTATACAAAACTTCATACATAATGCATTTATTAATTATTATACAAAACTTCATATATCTATTTATTTTATATTTTCAAATGTCTTGTTATTAATATATATTTATTAAAAAATAATTTTATCCAATCAACTAATAAAATGTAATTTTTTAATTGATTATAATTAAAATTATTTTAAAATATTCTAAATTTCATTAAGTGCATTATTAAAAATTTCTTATTTTTATTTATTTTTATATTTATATACGGTGAAAATAGATAGATTTTTAATATTTTAAAATAATAATAAACTAGATAATGGGTTAGCCGATACCCTATTTTTTGAATGCAAATCCGACACGGATAGTATTTTATTACTTAATGGCCTCTCAAATCCGTTTCTTCACTGTCTGTCCGCACAGCGCACCCTTCACAATTGGGTCGGATCGAATAAGACATCCAAAGGGTCGGGTAAAAATTGCCATCGTAGGGGGGTCAGTTTTAGGTAGCTAAAACACTGTCGTTTCGTAGTAAAATTAAACTCTTCTCTTTGCACAAGACCGCCTACGTCGCCCCAGAGGTCCGATATACCATAGTTATCAGGTGCGCCCATTCCCCTTCTTCCACTGCACAACCACTACTACCGCCAACTTTTGGCCTCTTTCTGCTTCTTTGTCGTCCTCAATGGCTGTGAGTACTTGTTTGAACGCTTTTTTTTCTTTCTTATTTTTCTTTATTTTCTTGTATATGTTCAGAGTTTATGTTCTTCGAGTAGGTTTTTGGTTCATAAACATTTCTGATTTCCTGATTTTTTTTTCTCGTGTTAATATTGCAGACAATACCAGTTAATCCTAAGCCTTTCTTGAACAACTTGACTGGGAAAACTGTTATTGTAAAACTCAAGTGGGGTATGGAATACAAAGGTACGGTTACTTGTTGTGCTTTCTTTATTTAGTTTTATTTTTTTAATCTCAGTATTCGTTATTTTGTTCTTATCCTTAGATTTTGGTTGTCTTTCAGGTTTTCTTGCTTCAGTGGATTCTTACATGAATCTACAGGTTCTGCCTCAACTGCAAATTTCTAGTTTACTTATTTTTCTTTAGATTAGTTCATGTGCTTTTCAAATTTAAAGGCTTTGATGGGCTAATCGTTTATGTTAATTGTAAAACCTAAGAAAAAGGAGTAATTTACTTTGAGGAGGAATGTTTTCTCTCTCTTTTGGAAGATAGTGATATTGAAAATGGAAAGGTTTGCTCTGCATTTGAGGTTAATCTGATCATTGGGGACTTGAACATGTGATTTTAACCTAGTTTCTCGTACTATTTGAGTAACTGAAACTTGAAAGGACAACTTTCTGTTATAGAGATTTTTATTTGTTTCATAACCTCATCAACTTCTCTTGAAGATGTTGTAGTTCAAAGATGGTCAAGAAACCAATTATTTAGGTATTGTATAAATATTGATAGATTCTGTTCTTGCCTTGACATTTCTTTTTTTTCGAGATAATGTTGAAAAGAATATTAGGTGAAGTTTTGAATTGTGACTAGATATGCCTCAGTAGAATTTGTTGGCGACCATGCTCTGAATTGGAGAGTGCTAGCTGGTCAAGAGGATAGCTTGTAAGATGTAATGTTGTAACCTGAGCAAGAAAGCACTCTTCTGTGCGACATGTGCATTTAAGGGAGAACTTGATAAATTTCATAGATAAAAACCTTCTAAATGTCATTATATAACATATAAAATTCCAAATGAACCTATTTTGCTTTTGGATTCTTGTATGAAATCTAGGATTTTAAAGTATAGAGTACATATGAAGTGATACATATTTTGAAGTAGTTTGAAATACATCATATTTTAGCATTTGGATTTGATTTGCATTCCATTTCAAATTTAAAAACATAAACAATTAACAGTCCAAGCAATGAATTTGAATCCAATTCAAATTCAAACATTCATTAATATGAATCCACATGTAAAACAAAGTCACTTAAATTCTCTTCCATACTACTAAAATAGCATATAAGATGCAACTTATTTATATTATTGACCTTGGAAGAAGTGCATAATAAGTGAATCATTGATTGATTTTATGAATGATGCCAACCTAAATTATGGTGAATAAAAAAAGATTCCTGACAATGTAGTGTAGATGTGCAATGGGTCTAGGTTTTCTTCATATCCAATTTTCCAATGCTTTTCACATGTGAGGCTTAAGTGTGGAGATGCTGAGAACCTAAGAAATGGAAAACACTTTTGTTAGTTAGATGAAGTTTTTCTAATGTCTAATCTCATCGATTTGATTGTCTTGCATGTTGATTCTTATTTCTCATAATTAGCGAGATTGCTCCCTTGACTTTTCTTATGGACTTCTGAAGGTAGGTGCTCAATTGTGCTTGTAGTGTGAAGGATTGACTTGATTGATGGGGGTGTTTTTGTGATCATTGATCAATGCCTATGATTGAACCCAACCAATATATCACTGCTTAATAACCACCTGATCAGCTTCAGAATAAAGCATACCATGCCCAAAAAGAAAAAACGGGTAACTTATCGTGCATGAATGGACCAATCTGGTATACTTTTCTGGACTACATTGCCTTTCTCTGTTCAGGCAGGGGCATCCTTCCACTATCGAAATTGCATGCTTTTTGAACAGTTCAGTTATCAGTTTAATTGCGTCTTTTATTTCCATAAACCAGTGGAAATATGCCATGGAAAAAAAAAGAATAGAAAAATTACATTGTGCATTGGAATATATTATTTCTGCAACTTGAACGAGGGATGTCACCTAGTAGATTATATGGATGAATTAAAGAGACAGAGCTGAGGTAGGATTGACAAAAAGTGGAAAAGAAAGAGAAAAGAGAGGTTTTGTGAAGGAAAATGTTCAGATTATGAGAAGGGAAATCTTTTGTACATGGCAAATGTGAAGATTTCAAATAAATGGTTGAGAGCATATAGATTTGCTGGGAAAAGGGTGAGGATTAGGAATTTTTCAATTGTTCAGGAAACAAAGCCAAAAGCTGATTGCAGCTAGACAATCTTTTATCAACTCTCGGAGTTTGTGTTGTTTCAGCTACTTTTCCTCTTTGATGCACTTCGTTACTTACCTTTTTCAATTAATGAAATCTGATTGCAGCTAGGCAACACTGAAGAATATATTGATGGACAATTCACTGGAAATCTTGGAGAAATTTTGATCAGGTAACCTAAACTAGATGAACAATAATTAATCTGCATCTAATCTTGTTAGAGTCAGGAGATGTGTCATCTTGGTGTGAAAAGTTCCTGTACTTCTAACTTTTCTTATTTGTGTTGAATTATCCTCCTGCATGATCGAACATTTATGATAGAACCTAAACTACATGAACTATTATTAATTTGCATCTAATCTTATTAGAGGGAGACATGTCATGCTGGTGTTTAAAATTTGTTACTTAGAACTTTTTTGTTATTTATTTTCTGAATTATCCTCCTGCATGATTGAACATTTTCGGTAGATTGACCTCTTACATATGATGCCATGAGGAAAATATATGCTTATTTACATCACATAAGATTATGATGTCTTTTTAAGTGAATTCATGTGTTTTGAGATGTCATTTAATCAGAGTAGCTGTCTTATGTTATAAAATTTAGAATTAGAAATATAAATACTTTCATATTTGAATTAAACTAGTGATCTTTTCTAATATTAGTAAGCAGAATCAGCAGTGGCAGCGACACTGTTGGTAGCAATAATATAAGAGTCTAATCTATTATGCTCAAAGTTTTAAATTGTTTTATTATGTGCAGTGCATTGGAAGCCCATTTAAAATTTTACACATCTAGTTTTCTCGATATGGCATGTTCATTATTTAGTTTTCACGTAATGGTGCTCTTGGTTATATATTTTTTATTTGTGATTTTATTAATACAAATACTATGTGGAACACTTGATCATAAAGAACCTGTTAGGCCTCAAGCCAGGTAGAGGAAGCTAATTTCAACACAACCTTATAGTGATTGTGTTATCAATAGTATTTACTGTCAAACAATATCTACCATTTGTTGTTACAATGCACGTAAAAGCTCGTCTTTTGCTAGAGTTAAAAGGGGCTCTTCTGTGTATTTCCCCTGCAGATGCAACAATGTCCTATATCTCCGTGGCATCCCAGAGGATGAAGACATAGAAGATGCAGATCGCGACTGACAATGCGACTCTCAGCCTTGAATGACATGCTAGCTCTTGTACTTTTTACTTTTGAAGCCGAAGATAAGTGTCCATTTGACTAACAGATAGATATTACTTGAAATTATCTTTGGATCATTCACTCTTGTTTGCTGTATGACTAGTTCACTTTAGCATCTCATTTCATGACTAATCTTATATGAGAAATAGAAATGGGATTACGGTATGCGAAGACAGCTTCGTCAAAAGCGAACCAAATTGGCGAAATTCTGAAGTCGCAAATTTTTAACACATAAATTTAACTGAATGTATTACCAAATTGAATTGATTTGAATTGATTTAGTTTGGTTCAATTTTTGATTGAATTTTTTTTTGTTTAGGCTTAATTTGATTTGATTTTCAATTTTAATGAAAATCAAATTGAATAAGAAAAAAATTGGAGTTTTTTTAATCAAAATTAAAATAAATTTGAATTGAACCAGCTTAATTTGATTTTGTTGATTTAATTGATTTCTGCTTAGCCTTCAATGCAAATTTTTTCTATCCTCTTTAAATGGTTTAATAGGACTTTTTTTCTCGGCTTTGATAAGAGGACTGAGTTATTAACTCGGCCTATGTATAAGTCCAGCGACGTGTAGCTGGTTCCAAGCTCGGAGAAAGGACGAGGTTGCAAAAAGTTTATATGGCAAATCTAGTCAGTTGTTACCTATTTTATGCTTTCCCTTTTATACCATTTCTAAAAGTATCAAATGATTTAAAATTTCCCTTCAAAAAATACTTTTTAGAGTATTTTAACATTTTTTTCTGACTCATTCTTTGTTTTGCATTGAATTAATCTGATTAGAGCAGATATTTAAAATAAAAGATTCATATAGTCAACTCAACTGGTTTGAGACTAAGCTTAGCTGTCTTATTGTGTTGATAGACAGATTCAGTTATTATGTTTAGGAACGAGAAGACACACAATGTACCGCCCCATTAAGCTGACCAAATTATGCTAGTTAAACAGCTACCACTACTAAAACAGCTGATTTTGCCAAATATGCCTAACATCACTTGTCATTATTGTTCTACCCCTTGCTCTCCTCTTGTTTCCACTTTCCAGAAACACCTTAAAACAATGATATATGAGCAGCAAGCAACGTAGTAGCCAGCAGATCTTAGACTAGCGGAAAATGAAGAATCCACAGGCAAGACACGCGAAATGGTTATCACTAGCGGACTTTATATGAGCAGCAGCTACCATGCATAACAATCAGTGATGTTTAGATTTAAAAGAATCAAACTTTTGTAATGAGGGTAGATCATTCAATGGACAATAGAACTGATATCAAACAATTACACCAAAGATAAATAACTAATTGACTGCTTGATCAACAACACACTGCGCAACTGTTCAGATTAATGCTTTCTGGCTTGGGTTTTCCAACAGCACAAGAATGGTACTAACGAACATGTCACTGAGCTCTTCACAATATTACAATTTGCAAAAAGGATATGAGATGCTCTACAATTCAGAATCACTAAGTTCCTGAATCTTCTCTGGTAGATTGGCATTTGCGGTTGAATGGAACAACATATCCACCACAAGCCACTAGAAGGTAGAACAGTACAATCCACCAAACTATAAATTTGAAGCACTCAGAGCCATTACCTTGCACTGTTCATTCATTGCCAGAAGCTGGGCCTCTTTCTTATCAAGAAGAGCAGTCAATCTCACATTCTCTTCCATTAGTTTCTGAACTTCTGCCTCTTTCTGCATTTTCTCACCTTCCAACTGAGTTGTTTTTGCAACTAGCCTGCTCCACAATAATAAATGATTATAAAGCAACCCAGCTAGTAGATCAGCTAATACAAGAGAAGAGAGTACTGAACTAGCTTTGAACAAAGAGGTAAGGGAGATGCACAGTACCGAATAGCACAATTGTTCTTCTAAACAATCAAGCCAATATAGATATTTCCAAAGCAGGTGCAAAGGCACATAACAAACAACTTAAAGATAAGAACCTAAAGATTAGAAACCTTGGGGCTAGGAAGTAAAAGCAGAAAATATGAACATCAATACCAAACACACATGCTAATGCCTATTTCAGATGTAGGATGGGATCCATAGATTTTGGATTTCACCAAACAAAAAGCCAATATTTATTATATGAATGACCCAAGGAAGCCGATGAAATTGAGCATAGACTGAAATTGACATCACCATGATTCCAAAGAGACCAAAATGATGGCCCTTCACTACATTTTGACATTTTGGTTAATCCAAGAACACAGTTACAATACTATTACTACTAAAATATAAGACCTAAGAGACCACACCAGAAAACATTAGTATCACCTGGCTAAGCCACTATGAAAAAGGAAACTGTGTATTACATCCAATTTTAATATAAGTTGTCATACTACTGCAATATTAGATTTTTCATCTCCATCAAGCCTATAAGTATTTCCCAAGAATTTTACAAAATACAAATTTTACCTTCTGGGTGGTGGTATCAAGGAAGGCTGGTGAAAACTTAAACATGATATGGTTTTAGTGGAAGGAACCCTCAGAAAATAAAGGAAAAAAAAAAGAATAATTAGTTGTTTTGAGAAATAACTGACCGTTCAAAGAGCCTCTCGATAGTTTGAAATTGCTTCTCTGATGAAAGAAGAGTTTCTCTTACACTAATGAGACTGCTAACATAGGATTTCAGTGACTCAAAGTCCCTTTTAACACGGCATAGCTCTTGTTCATTTTCTGAAGCTCTTTGCCTCTGCCTAGATGTTTCTTCAACCAAATCCTCAACCCTCTGGCGCATCTCATTCAGAATACCATTTGTACCCAGAGCAAAGCGCTCCATTTCCTCTAATTTTGAGGACATGCTCTCAATTTGGGTTGCCTTCTTCTTAATTTCTTCCTGACCTAACGTTACCTTCTCTTTCTCAAAGGCAGTTTCAGATTCTGCCATTAGAACCCTTTTAACAAGAGCTTCCATAACGTCTGTCACCATCTGAACAGACCTGAGTAATTCACCAATATAAGCTTCATCTTGTTCGTCGTAGCTACCATGCTGCGCACCAAGTTTAATCCATGTTTCTTCATCAGGACTGTCAAATGAAGAAAGATCAACATTCCTAGACCAACTAGAAATTGGTGCACCATTCTTGTCAACAAGTCCCACTCCTTCTAATTGTTTAATTCCGCATGATGTATGAGCTAAATCAGGAACGGCCATGATTCTTGCTTTTGATTTTAAGTAGGTCAATAAAGTTGCAGTGGTTTTTACTCTTCGCCAAAGAACCTCCAACTCCTTCTTTGCATCTTCCTCAGATCCCTCTATAGAAGCCTTTACCTCCATAAGCTTTGATTGTAATGCATCCACTTGTGATTGGCGTCTTTCCATCTCCACCTTCCACATTTCATGAGTTTCATTTAGCTGAGACTTGAAATTTGAAAAGTCAACATCTTCTCCAGTAGCCATACTCTTCCCTAGGAATCAAGAAACAGGTGTAAGAACTTCAACAATAAATTGAAGTAAACCAATTCCCAACTATGTTGTAAAAAACAAAACACAGCAGATAAAAAACCTATCAACTTTAGAAAACCACAAATTATAATAAAGAACAGAAATTACAAACTGACAGCTGAATCAAGAACATGTTCAGCAAGTAGAAAACTTGGTGCAAAATAATGGATTCTGAAGCTGATACAATGCATAAGCAGCATGAAGATGCCTTAACAAACACTATGCACAAGGCCTTTAAGGGTTGTGAATCACAAAATGTTGCAAATAAACTACCAGATTTTCCCATTTTACATACTTGATTATTTGGACAAAATGACACTGACCTAATAATCTGAAAACAGATTGCAAATTGCCTTCATATGAGTCTCACAGAGCCAAAAGCCAACAACCTTTTCTAGTGATAATTTACAGGTAAACAAAAATGTATATTCGATCAGCAAATCATAGTTCTAGTAATATATGTGTAAATATTAAAAAAAAAAAAACAGCATCATTAAAAACAAAATAACAGCAAGAAAGGATAGTTTGATCAGAGAATTGAAAGCTTAATTGGACGATCCAAGCTAGCCGAGAACGAAGAAAATTACAAATAACAAATGAGAAATATTGATAAACCCTAATTACAGGTTAAAATTCGCCGTACACAATTCACAATCAAACCCACCACAATCCGAAAGAGGACAGCAATGGACAAAACAAAAACGGTACCGTTATGATCATCAAACGACAAAAAAAAAAGGTACAATTAGAGATTTTTGAAGGGTAAAATAACAAAAAATTCAAAATAAAAATTGAAAAAGTGAAAAAGTAGAAGTGATCGAGAGAAAGAAACAAAAATAGTACCTTCAGTTTGTGATTGGATGAGAGTAAGAATGGGAATTTCTGTCTTCTGAAGAAATAAAAGCGTAAACTTACAGAGAGAGAAGAAGAAGAAGAAACAAGGAACGGAGCGAGTTAGCTGGGCAGGGGTTGTTCTTGTCTTGTCTTTCTTTACTTTTCTGTTCCTTACCTAATGAATAAAACGCAATAAAATATTGCTTTCTTTTTTGCATATATAATTTCGTCGCTCCGACTTGAGTTTGAAACGTGGACCTTACTTGTTGATATTAAATTAATTTGTTAGTCAGATTTTATAATTGGTTCAACAGTTATTGGGCCGGACTTTAGTCGGATTTTATAAAATTAATTAACTCGTTTTTCTATTTTAATATATTAAATATTTAATTCTTGAGATTTGGTTGCTATCTCTCATCCTTCCATCCAAAATCAAATGTTTTTTTGTATCAAAACGAGGGCAAAAAAGCAAAAGGGAGGAGAAAGTTATTTTAAATGACAAATGTACCCTTGATCTTTATGTTTCCTTCATTTTTCTGATCTTGCTTTCCTCCATGGTCTTCCTCTCCGCACAGCACAAGCAAACATTACGAAGTTTTGATCCTTTTATCAATAGAGAAAAATGATTTTAAACATATTTTATTAAATCAAATTAGAAAATTAAGTTAAAAAAAATTGTCGATATCAAATAAAAACCAATCTCAAATTTGGTTTTTACAAAAAGAATAAAAAATTTAGTAAATAATTTTAAGCAAAAAGAATAAAACATAACTAAATTTAATGTACCGTAAAATATAATATTATTTTTCAAATTTGGTTTTAAAGCAATGCAATTTAATTATCGAAATTAACATATTAAGATTTCTCAAAAAAAAAATTATGACATTGGGTTTAGAAATAAAGAGGTTCAAGAACTAAAAAATCAATAGGCCCAATGTTTAATAAGTCTAAATTTTAAAAAAGACCCATAGTTTGAGAAAAACCTAGAATTTAAATCGAACCGATTTTAACAATTCGGTTCACCAATTTTATCTGGATTTTATAGGTTTACATCGGTTTTTAAAATTATCAGATTTCTTATGTAATTCGGACATGACCACAGTTCGGTTCTCATTGAATCAATAAAACTGACCGGTTTGGTTCAATTTCAGAACAATACTAAATATGATATTTCATTTAATTTCTTCTTTTTCTAATATTAGTTTTCTTCGATGTGTCTTGCAAATTATTTATACTCGTTTCACATGCTCGTAATTTAATTTTTTTATATATAATATAATATTATAAAACTTGAGTTTCTTACCTTCACCATTTGGTACTAAAAATGTAATGTATTACTCAATAAAATTATTCATTGATAGCAAAATTATTCTCCTTAATACAAGGACTAATCATATAATAGTATAAATATTAAGACTAATACAGTTTCTGATTAAGCTAAAATTTCAAACAGAGTAAAAATTCTAAAATTATTTTAAAAATAAAATAAATTAAATTAATAGTTCTATGTTATTACTACCTGCATCGTTTTAACTAATTACTCTTTGAAATAGAAAGGAAAAAAATATTAAGACTAACAGATTATCATAACGTGCATGCCCACTTAATTTCTAGAGACAGAGCTCTTCTCTTTTTGTTTTTCGTATCTAAAATTTAACAAGATAATAATAATAATAATAATAATAATACAAACCAACGTGAAGTGATATAAAGAAGAGAAAAACCTTAAATTGTTGTTATTATTTAATTCCAAAATAAACTCAAAATTCAATTGAAAAAAGAATATTCCACCGAACACAAACTAACGTACATTGCACATAATATGCATGTAGTTATAAAGATAGAAAAACAAAAGTACAAACATACCGCAAACCAACGTTAATTGAAAAAACAAAATAAATTAACAAAAATACAAAAGTTTAAAAAAAAAATTCAAAAAATAAGTGTGAAAGAAAGGATCTCGTAAACAAAATTGTTGATTTGTTAGATTTTAACAAGGAGAGAATAATAAAATAAAATAAATATTTAATTAAATATTTGACTTAATTGGTAATATTTATTTTATTAAGTATTAAATATAAACTTACAAAGCTTTCACACCTCATCACACACACTCACAAATTTAAAATGGAGGATGATTTAAAAAATGCTGAACTACTTGGCTATTTATAGTCAATTTATGATGAACAAAACAAATGACTTTTTCTTTTTGTCAAAGAGCGGTTTCAAACATTGAAAATTTTTTTATCATGTTTTCTTCATTTCTCCTTTCTCTTTTTTTTTTTTTTTTTCTTTTTGTCAAATTATGGGGCTCAACGAGACCTTCACTTTTGACTTTTATTTTTAATTTGTGTTTATTTTTAACACCCTCCCTCAACACAAATTATATTTCTTCATAGTTTCTCTTGGCACCATACCAAATAGCTTTTGAAACTCTCCTATTTTTACACTAAATAATCATTTGGTGAAAATATTAGCTAACTGATTTTCTGTTTTCATCTTCATTATCTTAATCTTATTTTTAACTGCTTTCTCTATTATTAAATGATACTACAACTCCACATGTTTGGTTCTTGTATGAAATACCAGATTCTCAACTAAGCTGATTGCTGACAAATTATTACAATACAATTGTATTGGATAATTAATTCATTGATGCAAATCCTTAAGCAATTATACCAACCAAGTGATTTCCTGTGCCGCCATTGTTACCGCTCAATACTCTGCTTTCGTAGTTCAGAGTGACACTATTTGTTGTCTTTTACTGCACCAAGTAATTGCTTCAAAATCCAGATTAAACACGTAACCCGTTGTTGATCTTCTTGTGTCATAATCACTGGTATAATCAACATCACAATAACCTTCTAATTTATAATCAACTTTGCTCTTGTAAAGTAACCCGAAAGTATTCCTTTAATGTACCTCAAAATTCTTTGAACTACTTTCAAATGAGGCTTTTTCGGATTTTGCATGACTGACTTGCTACTCCAACTGCGAATGCGAAATCTGATCTTGTTAGTGTCAGATAAATTAAACTTCCAACTATATATCTATACATTTTTGAATCCTCCAATTCTTAGCCTTTCGAAATACTTAGTTTGATGTTTATCTGAATTGGAAGAGCAAGAGGTATACAATTAAGCATTCCATACTTTTGGAGTACCTTTACCCTGAAATCTTTTAAACAACTTTGCACGTGAGAGTAAACATCTCACTCTCTCCATCAAAGTCCTATTTATCCTCTCAATCAAGCCATTCAGTTGCGGTGTTTTAGGAAGTGTTGTTTGATGTCGAATACCGTTCTCTTTATAGAAAATGTCGAAGTCCACTATATTCTCCATCATTATCTGTCCTAATGCACTTTAGCTTCTTGCCTGTCTGTCTCTTAACCAAGTTTAGAAATTGTTTAAAGACTTCTAACACCCAATCTTTTGACTTCAATGTGTATACCCAGGTCTTCTTAGAATAGTTATTGATAAATGTCGTGAAATATCGATTTTCACCATATGACATCATCAATGGTCCGCATAAATCTGAATGCATCAAATGTAACACATTCTTTATTTTGGAAAGGAGTGAAATCTTGAAAGCTACTCTGTTCTGTATTCCTGCCATATAATCAGGACATTAATCTAAGTGGACTTTATCTAATTCGGATAGCATGTTCTTTCTAACTAGACTTGTCATTCATTTCTCACACATGTGGCCTAATCATTATGCCATAATTCAATTGTACTATCATTCTCTACTACATTCAAAGTGTCTCGGGAAAGTTCCGTATACATCACGTATAACTTTGGGTCTTTTTCTTCCTTTGGCTACCACTAAGGAACTTTTGGTGAGTTTCCATTGACCATTTTTGAAGGTGCTACAGAAACCTTCATCATCAAGTTTGCCAATCGAGATTAAAATTGAACACATGTTTGGTATATGCACAACATTTTTTAAAATTAATCTTGAACTATTTTTTTTCTCTAAGCAAATATCTCCCTTACCAATGATTTTTAACAATTTATCATCTGCCATCTTGACCACACTTAGATTGCTAGGCGTGTAAGATGAAAAGTTTTCTCTTCGACATGTTGCATGAAGAGTAGCCCCACTATTAATCACCCAATTGGTCTCCTAGGTTGTAAGATTAATAGTGTCTTCCATGATAATTTGGAACTCAGCAATGACATTGGCTTCATCGTCATTGCTTCCTTCTTTGCTTTGCCTTTGTTCTTCTCCTGATCACTTTTGAACTTCTGGTAATGTATTTTAATGTGTCGCCTTTTGTCATAGTGATGGCACGTAATGTTAGCATATTTATTTGATTTACCTTTGCTCTTGTCTCTTGTATTTGAACTTTTATATTGTCCTATTCCTCTGGGCTGGTTACTTCTTTTAGCATCTGCTATAAAAATGTCTGATTGAGATAAAGAGGGATTTTGTGCTCTACATCTCATTTTTTCATTCAGAATAACATTTTTAATAAATTTCTATCTAACTCCACCATGTGGTGTACAATTTGTTGCTAATATCTTCAAAGTCTCTCACGACTCTAGCAGGTAAGCACCATAAGACATCAAACTTTATGCCCATGCTTGACAGCTGATGGATGGTTGTCTGCATTTCACTTAAGTGATCTACTATAGAATTACCCTTTCGGTATTTAAAATTCATCAGTTTTGTCAAATAGAATAATTGGTTATGGCCGGATTTTGAGGCATATAGCTCCTCAAGTTTGTTTCGTAATATTCGAGTATGACTCTTATCACAAATGTGATTGTACACATTATCACTAATAAACTATCAAATAAAATTGCAAACTAGCTCATGCTCAAAAGCCCCTTCTTCACCAGTCTTGTCTTCTGATTTAGTTGTACCAAATACTGGCTGGTGCATTTTTGTTACCATAAGGAGATCTCACGTTTTATTTCTCCATATGTAGTAATTCCCGTCATTTAGACTGATAATCTTGCTTGTCTTCGCCTCCATAATTTATTTATGAAATTTGATGAATAGTAACTATAAAGCAAATAGTAATCGTATATATGAACAATGAATAATAATAATATACGTGAATAATAACAGTGGATGTGAACAGTACTAGGCTTAATAGTAACGGACCATGTAAGAGTAATTTCAATAGTAACTATGCACCATAAATTTTGAGTTACTATTTTACTATTCATCACTTTGTTGTTTCTGCAACTACTTTTCGAGCGGACTGCAGTAAAAGATTCGTCATAATTTTCTCTTCGTCGTGGTATATTTATTTTTGAAATATATCAACGGATTCGATATTGATCTCTGACTAACTGGACTTTAAATCAAACAGTAGTTCAAGAAAAATTTATTTCTGATGTAAAAAGTTAGTCTAGGCTGCAACCACAGTATATGCTTAGAAAAATTCTTGATTATAATACTTGAACTTGCTGAAACCAGGCTTTGATACCACTTGTTGGTCCCGCAATAAAATTAAGAGAATAATTATGGCAACGAAATAATAAAATATGACACACAAAAATTTATGTGGTGCACCCTTAACAGTTTTAGGGCTATGTCTACGGTATAAATTCCGAATATTTCTTTCATTGTTAAAAATGATCGACTTATAAAGAAATTAATACAAATGTAATGAAAATAGTGGCACTCACGATGTTTTCCAAAATATTCAAAAATAATTTTCTCACAATTTTATCACTTTCCCATTTTAGAAAAACCTTTTCTACACTACATTATCTCACTTTTCATTTTTGCACTTTGGTTCTCTTTTTGCGCTCTTACTTCTGATTTGTGCTTCTTGCTTGCACTCTCTCACACACACACCTATTTATAAGAAAGAAAATGAAGAAAAGTCAAAGAGATTTGGTGAGGTAATTCACCAATCGAAGAAGAAAAAAAGAAATGAAATGAAAAAAAACATGGGACGGTGTATAATAAATTTCTTTCCATCTTTTTTTTTCCTTTTATTTGATGTAGGTCCTATTTGAGGTGGGCAAACCACAACAGAAATAATAATAATTAGAATCAAATATCTGCACCAAACTATTTTATCTTTGAAAAATAACCCTAAATGTCATGTTGTAATAGTGAAAAGCAAAAGACAGCCAGTGGTGGTGCCGCCATAGCCATCACTAGATAACGTTTATTCCCATTTCATCCATGAAAATGAACTCATTTTTAATGGGAATTACAGTCTTCTTCTCCCTTGGAGCAGAATAATACTTACAGGGCCAAGGAAGCATATCACGCGGAAGAAGACGAATAGTAGGTTTTATATTATCAGAAACAATCTGAGTGAGTAAGCCAGCCATGTTTTGTAGCAAATTTAATCATTTTTAAAATTTTTGGATTGTTTGTTGAATTATTCAATTATTATCTGATAGGAAATTGAATTGACAAATTAAATTAAAATTTTAACATAGGACGCATTTGAGATAAAAGAAAGCAAATCTTGGAATTCCAATGGGATGTAAACAAACAGAAGCAAAGAAATCCAAAGAACAGGATTAGCATCTTAACCAGCTAGAATAACACATTCTACTGTATCTTTTATTCCTTGCAATACTATTTTCTATTACACACTTCACATTAACTTTATTCTACAGGTGCAGGAAGGCATGGTAAAGGAATTAGAATAAGATCTTTTTCTCTTCTAATTACAGCACCAAAAGCCTCATTCATATCAATATCTTCCAACTTTACTCCATTATTTGATGGCTTCCAATCGAAGTGGTTAAGTAAATGTGTAAATGGAAGCTCGACATTGGCCATTCCTAGTGACATTCCGGGGCACATTCTTTTTCCAGCACCAAATAGAATAAGTTCAAAATCAATTCCATTATAATTAACACAACTATTAATAAATCTTTCCGGATAAAACTTTTCAGGTTCAGTAAAATAATTGGGATCTCTTCCAATTGCCCATACATTCACAAGAATTTCACTTTTGAGTTCTATACAATATCCATCAATCTCATATCTGGCATTACATTCTCTTGGAACAAATGGCGTTGGACGATGTAATCTCAAAGTTTCTTTGATTATAGATTTCAAGAATTTTAATTCCTTAAGATCTGTTTCATCAATACTGTTCCCTTTTTGACTAAAAAACTGTCTCACTTCTTCTTGTGCCTTTTTCATTAGTCTCGGATTCTTCAATGTTTCTGCCATTGCCCACTCCAAAATTGCTGATGATGTGTCTTTTCCGGCAGTGATCATGTCCTAAAACAGTAAAATTAAAGTAGAATTAGGAATCTTTACTGTACTTAAGAACTTAATTAAACGTATAGTTTTACTCACCAAGATGGTTGCTTTGATGCTGTCGTTTGTTAATGGGATGTCAAAGTTTCCTTGTCGTTGAAGATCCAAAAGAACATCTAAAAGATTATCAGTTTCAACAATCTTGCAAGATTTATTTTCATTTACGATGTTTTCAAGAATCTTATCGGCTTCTTTTTGCACCCTTTTAAGCCTACCGCTTGTTCCATTTATCATATACAGAAACTTAAAGAGGTAATATATCAACAACACTAAAACCTCCTACAGCTTCATTAAACTCTTCCATAATGTATTTCAAATCTTCTTCTCTTATACCTTTTTCACCCACACTGGTTCTTGCAATTATTTTATTTGTTAAGAAACTATCATCTTGCTAAGATTTATCGGAGTTCCAGCGTTCAAATAAATAGATCTAATAAATTTTGATACCTCATTTTGTCTAATTGATCTGAATGATCTAACCCGTTGTGTACTTAACATAGATGAAATACAAATATTTCGCATTTGCTTCCAGTGATCTCCATGTGGTGCAAATGCAATATCCTGACGATTATAAAACAAGATATTTGTAACCTCAGCTCGAGGTCTATCAAGAAAGTTGTCTTCATCAGTTTTCAGAACTTGCTTGGCTAGTTCTGCTGATGATATTACTACGGCAGAAACTTGACCGAATTGCGGCCGCATCACTGGGCCATAAGTCTTGGCTAAGTTACGCAGGCAGCGGTGGGGTAAGGAGACGTGAAGTTGGTGAATGTTACCTATCAAGGGTAATTTCCATGGCCCTGGAGGAGGAAGTTTTGAACTGGTTTTTGACTTGTTACGAAATATATCTTCAATAATATGAAGATGAAGAAAATGGAAGTTGAAAAGACTGAAATATAAGGGAATTCTTGCTTCATGGTAAGGAAAACAAGGCAAGGTTGCCTCTGGATTTATTGATATGAAACTTATTGGGCTATATATATATATATATATTCCAAAAACTTTCAATAGATAGTAGGAAGGAGAAAGTAAACACGACGCAAAGAAAATGCTCAAGCTAGCTATTTTTTCTTCAAATGGTACAAGAATTTAAAAAGAAAAAGAAAAAGAAAAAACCAAAAAATTGAATGGATGGTCGCGGAAAGATGCCACGTAGGAAAGGGTCATTGTCATTGAAGCCATATGCTAAACTTGAAACTTTAATTTAAAAAATATCACACCTAAACAATTAAAATAATATCAATTTTATTAACGATTTATTTATTTGTCCCTTTACCTTATGTTGTATTCTATGTTTGGGGTTAACCATTTATTCAACTTAATTGATTCAAATTGCGGATTGGTCCTCAGTAACTTTAATTCAATGCCTGTCTGTATAGGAGTACCTGATTTTGTTGCATAAACCCAAACATTTTATGGGCAAATACCAGACCACCGCTGCAGCGCCAGCAGCTCCTCAGGCCACCATACCTCAACCTCCTCTCATGTCGCTCTCCAGAGAGGCAGCAGCATCAGCGCCTTGGGCACCATAATCCATTCCCTTGTCTTCCCCAGCAGCATCGACACCGCCGCCACACGTGCGTGCGCCTTGACGTTGGCCATCTCCTCCAAGTAGCTCTCTCTCTCCGTTCGCGACACTGGTGAACAGCCCAGGCATGCTGCGACGGCTTTGAAAGGTGGGATCCAGCGGCTGTCTCTTTCTCTCTCTTCGATCCAGTAATCCAACTCTTTTCAGCTACTATAAGTCGAGAAAGTCTCCTCAGATCGCCTCTCCGTCGAGCACCGACACCGTTTCTGGCCAAATAAAAATCCGACAATATGTGTGGGCTCGAATTCCTTTTCACTTGGATTTCAATTCCACCTATCCAGATTTAGAATGTGCTGTCCACTGAAACGCAAGCAAAGTATTTTAGGGAGTACAAGAAAAGGCTAGAGTCTGCAAGAGAAAAGAGCAGAAAACCATATAAAGAAAGCTCTGATTATCATTGGTTGTGGCACTAATGACTTTGTTGTTAATTATTTAACTCTACCTATTCGACGAAAAACCTTCACTATTTCAGCTTACCAGCAGTTCATCTTGCATAAATCTCTGCAATTCGTACAGGTTTGACTCCACTTTCTTATTTTTATTTTATTGTATTCATTGCATAGCTAGAGGAGCGAGTTATTTATTTGGCTGATATTTATGATATAAAAAATGATGTTGTGGTTTCATGCACCTGTATTTATTGCCTTGCTAGCGTATCTAGATTCAGGCATGCTTCAACACTATCAATCCTTATTTCTTTGCTCTTTTCTTCCCCTTTTTTGTGCGCTTGTCCATTTATTCACTTGGCATATAAACTCAATATTGAATTTTAATAATCAATTTGAATGGAATAATAAGAAGTAGCCATGGCATAAATTAGCTGAAATAATGAAAAAAAAACTTTACTTTAGATACAGCTCTGAATTAAGTAATAAAAAAAAATATAGGATTGAAAATAAGTCTAATTCATGCACTTTTTGGCTATGCAACCCTCCAAGCTCTCGTTTGATATTTCCAAATGCAAAGTTTGATATTTCCTTGATCATAAGCTCCTTATTTGCCTTTTGTTTTCACATCGTTTTCTGCTGGGTTCTTGTGTTCTATTTAGAACATGGTAATCTTGGTGTTGCGTTTTTCAATTAGTATATGTTATTGGTTAAATGCGATTTCACTTGCATTCTACAGTATCAAAGTTTTGCTAAATTTCGCTATTTGTAGTTTCATGGTTGTGGAATGAATCCTTGATTAGTTGTTTAAATTCTACTATCATGATTAGGATTCTAGATCATGCTACCACAGAGATGTTTGAAAATACGGTCATTTGGAAATTCAGTAATATATTTTTCTAGAAAATAGGGCATGACTAGGAAATGGGCCATGTATATGTTTGACAAGACATTTCAACTAGTACCTTGTAACATGCATGGGATATGATGTATGTAGTTAACCGCGTGGATCATATGTGATGTTGGACTGATATCTTTCAGGATAACATTTAGCATTGGACTCATTCCACCATTTGGCAATAAAGTCTCTGACTTGAGCATTATCTACTGTTTATCTAACAAGTTTTACCTGGACATGAATGAATTTTGTTGCTTATGAACGTACATGACACAAGTTCTTGAAAGCATTGCTTATTTGCCTATTCGTGGTGGTTCCCTGACTTCCAAATGTTGGCAAGCATTCTAGTGTTAATTCATCTTTGCTCTTTGATAAATGTTCTTTTCTTTTTTATTATATTAATTAATGTTTAGCATCATTTTGAGCACACAACAGAAATTGCAGGGGCAGTGGCCACCATTCTCCTTTAATTTTGGAACCCTAACCCTAGATATTCTTATTTTGAATTTTTGATTATTGGGTTGCAACAAAAGAGTAAAGCAACAATATATGTTTTATCTTCTTTACGTGGATGAGAGGATGGTAAGTTACTACAATTAGTAATAATAAGTTGACTACATTTATTCTCTCCACATTTAGTGAAGCAATCTTATTAACTAATTTGTTGCCTTTTACTCTCTCTATTATGATAAAATCTCTATTATGATAAAAGCATAGGAGCACAACAAAATGGAAGTCAATAAATTTGGACTTAAATAGATATATACAGTTCACCAAAAGTCTAAGCGGCCCATAGATAGTCCACCCATTCAAATACTTCTCCAAAGCCTTAAGTGGCCCGTAGACAGTCTATTTCTAAACGGCCCGTAGACAGTCTATCCATTCGGACACTTCTAAAGAGGCCTAAATGGCTCATAGATAGTTCATCCGCTTGGACATTTTTCCCAGAGGCCTGGACAGTCCATCCACTCGGACATTTTCTCCAGAGGTCTAAGCGGCTCGTAGACAGTCCATCCGCTCGGACATTTTCTTCAGAGGCCTAAGTGGCCTGTAGACAGTCCAACCACTCGGATATTTCTCCAGAGGCCTAAACGGCCCTAGTTTTCTGTCTAATGGGACAGTTCTCCGGAGGCCTAAGCGGGCTTCCTAACCGCTCGGACATTTTCTTCAGAGGCCTAAGTGGCTCGTAGACAGTCCAACTGCTCGGACATTTCTCCAAAGACCTAAGCGGTCCTAGTTTTCTGTCTAATGGGATAGTTCTCTAAAGGCCTAAGCAGGCCTAGTTTCTCGGTCCGATAGGACAGTTCGCCATAGATAATTTGAACAACCCAACCTAATCTTTTGAATCTACAAGTTGAGGTACACAACTTAACTGACACAATTGATAAGTCATCATTATCTATTGAAGTGAAAACTCACTAGACATGTATTATAGATAAAATCGCCAGTCAATAAATCATTAATTTGTGAAGACATTATTTGTTAAACATACTTAGATTACTCAACATTTTAAACAATGATATGTTTGGACAATAAAAGAACAAATAAAAAAAGCTAAGTCGAACAGTAAAAGAACAAATAAAAAAGCTAAGTAAACAAAGAAGACTACAAATTAGAAACTCTCTCTTCATTAAATTCAAATGCTTTATATTAATAGTCACAGAATTTCTACAATAAAGTTATAAATAAAAAACGCTCTACGAATATTACATTTGGATATAAATGACTAAATAATTGATGGGACTATTCGGTTCTCTTCTTGTCTCATGTGCTCTCATATTCATAGTCTCTGTTGTATCAATTTCCATTTTTATTTTTATTGTTGTATCAATTTCCATTTTTATTTTTATTAAAATTAATTAAATGAAACTTGAGATAAAATAAAAAAGAAGGAAGATGGACAAAAGCTTACTTTGCATTTTTCTTTTTATCAATTTCCATTTTTCTTTTATAACGCCATGATCAACAAGTTTCCATGAAATCTTCGAATTTTTTTTCCTGGGAAAGTATAATACTGCACTTTTAATGGATCAGTATTTGTAGAAGTTTCTAAATTTCTAAATTTTATTCTAAGCCATTTTATTTTGAGCATTGAAGTTGAATTTCAATTATTATTATTATAATCTCATTATACCAAATTTATTAATAATTATTAGAATTATAGTTGTTTGCATTTGTGAGACAGTTTCCATCGTCTTGATATTTTTTATATATTTAAAATTATTTTAATTTTACGTTAACTTTCTCTATTTGTTTTTAGATTAATTTTATTAAAAAATGTATAAATTAAAAAGAAAAATTAAAAAGCAGGGCAGGATTAAAATATTTAAAATTATGGAAATTTTTCAACAGATAAGTAGAAATGGATTTTAAAACGGAACTGAGGTGGACTTTTGCCAACTACAAGCTTAGAAACGAAATATAATATAGCAAGGAATTAAAAATAGATTAGCGGCGTTAAAATTTTGATTGCATTTTTTCTTAGAGGTTAGAAACAGATTACAGATTAGAAACGGATTTAGAGACAAATGAAAACGGGTTTGAAATGAAATTCACTGCCGAGAGATCAGAACTTAGAAACAGAATAACGGGATACTAGCAGCGGATAGATCCGTGCCATTTTAGAAACGGATATTTCCGTGCTATTCAGTGATTTTCTTGGAGTGTGTTAAAATATTTTTGCCAAAAATAAAATATATAGATAAATGGAAGAATAAATTTTCATTAGAGTTACAGTTGGGTACCAACACTAAAAAAGATGAAATAATAATTATCTAGTTAGTTTCTATCAATATTAAAAATTTTCAAATAAATAAATTAAACCAAGATAATTCAAGGAATAATATTAATTTTAATAGATGTACAACGTTCATTCTTGAGTAACTAAGCAGACGTATTGTTATTGTTTCACTTTGAAAAGGTTCAAGCCAAACTGTCCGCCTGGAATGCAAAACAACTTTCTTTTGCAGGGAGAGTTACTCTTGCCAATTCTGTTTTGTCTTCTATTCCTTTTTATGCTATGTAGCCATGAGGTTGCCTAAAGGGATTTGTCAAGAAGTGGAGAAGGTGTCTCGCTCCTTCATTTGGGATTTGGTAGCGGGAGAAAGAAAGATGGCTTTAGTTCCCTGGTCGACGGTTAGTTGCCCTAAGGATAAAAGGGGTTTGGGGTTTTGCAGCATGGAAAGAATGAATGATGCTTTTCTTTTGAAGTTGGGATGGGGTCTAATTAATAATTCCTCTACTTTATGGGTCTCAGTGTTAAGATGAAAATATAAGATAATAATGTCTTCTATCCCTTAGGAGCTTCCTGGTTCTCATGTTTCGGTATTATGGAAAGGACTTCAAGCTGTTTGGCCTTCTCTCCTCCCTTTTATCGATTGGTCGCTAGGTTTGGTATTATGGTTAAATTTTGAACTGATCATTGGTCATTAGTGAAGGTAGGCTTTGTGATGTTGCTGTGAGAGCTATTCCTGAGTTTATGTTGGAGGATGAGGTTAGCTTGAATGTCACACCTGGGCACAATTGGGATTGGGCGAAGTTTGAAAGCTTTATTTCTAATTCCACTAAGCTTTCCATTACGATCCTTAAGCCACTTCACTTTGGGGCATGGGTTGACTCTTTTTTTTTTTGCTTCTGTTGTCTTCCGGAAAGTTCACTGTGAAATTTGCTTATGCGTCTCTTATCGCCCCTCATAACGGTCTTCTAATCTCGACTGGAAGTTGATTTGGAAATGGTTAGGCCCTCAGAGAGTTAAAACGTTTCTTTAGACTATTCTCCATGGCCGGTTGCTGACTAATGTCAATAGACAGCGACGACATTTGGCAGTTAATTCTTTGTCCTTTATGCTTAATGGCGCTTGAGTCGCTTTGTCATTTTTTATGAGACTGTCTTGTAGCTGAAGCTGTTTGATGTAGATTTATACAAGTGAGCTTAAGTAATGTGTTCTTTTAGCCTCCTTTTATTTTTGAAAGCTGGTTTCAGCAGAATTTAGGTGTTCGTAACGAGATGGTAGAAGGGGTTCCTTAGAATGTGTTTTTTGGGATTTTTTGCTGGAAAATTTGGAAATATAGGAATCGAGTGGTGTTCAAGAGAGCTGTTATCGATGTTGATCATTTGGTCAGGGACGGAGTGGCTTTTGTTGGTCACGGTTTACTAGAAGCCGATGCTGGTTTTGACTCATTTGGTTCCAAGTTCTGTTGTCATGTTGGCTTGGTCCCCCCCCCAAACCTTCTAGTTGGTTTAAACTTAATACAAATGGAGCTGTCATAGGGGTTAGTTTGCCTTAGGCCGTGGTTTGATTCGAGACAGTAAAGGCCATTGGGAATTGAGGGAGATGCTCTGTACTAATGGCTGAGTTGAGAGCTTTGTATTATGGTGTTAACCTGAAAACTGTTTCGAAACTCTTTGAATTTACTATAGTACTCTTAAATCTAAGCTTTTCTTTTTAAAGAAACAAAAACCAAACACCAAACTAATTCAATTAATCATCTAACCCCCATGAAAATTAAATTTTAAATATTTTAAAAGGCCCAATTATCAATTTATCTATTTAACAAATTTTAAAAATTAACTTTTAGAAAATATACACCCAATTGAATTGTAAAAAAATCTAAAAATTTGTAAAAAAAAGATAAATGCAATAGTGATCATAAGAAGCTTTCATATAGATATATAGATTATTATTAATATTAAAAATTGAACCATCAAACAATACACAAGAGTTTGCAAGAAACAAAAATATCATACATTATTATTATCTAACAATCACTATTTACAAATCCCAAAAGCCGATTTCCAAATGGTCTCTCAATTGGATACTAAAACACTGAGCTATTAACTTATGAAATGGCTATGGACTAGACTAAGAGGATTGTGCTATGTGAAAGACCAAACCGCCGAAGAAGTGGAGACTAAGCCTGATAAAAGGCCAACAATGAGAGCACCATTATAAGTAGTTGGTTCAGCTTGTATTATGTTTCTTCGAGAGTCGTTATAGATTTCATTAAGGAAAGGGCCACCAACTAGAGCTCCAACGGCTATATTTGGATTAGGATTAGGAGAGTCAAGCCATTCAAATCCATCTTTACACCCAGTTTTGGCATCAACAGGAATGGATGATCCTCTATGGTGTACATATTGAGGGTACTCATTTCCATACCCAACGAGAAAACTCATTTCCATAGGATTCTTTCCCAAGATATAATCTGCCTGAAAGTGTTTGTAGCATCATCATATTGTCATTTTATATGAAAATATTGTAATTTTTGTGTAAATATAAGAATTTTTGCACCTGTGAAAGGGCGAAACTTCGAAGGTCAGTTGAACTATAGAATATTCCACTACAGTACAGAGTTGGAATATGGGAAGCCACCATGTAATCACTGAACAGAAGAGCTATAAATGCAGAGGCAACAGAATATTGCAGAGAATTCCATTTTACAACCCATATCAGTCCGTCTGCATTACAAGAATATGCATAAATAAATATTACTGATGAGCAACTTGTATGTTTGTTTTGAATAATATCAGCAAAAGAATGAATAATTACTTTTTGTTCTGCTAGATGTGGCTGTAGGTGAATCTGGAAGAAGTCCACAAATGAAGGCCTCAGCTGTTTCTCTGTACATTTGAAGCTCAAGATTCTCCTCCATTGACATCCCTTCTGCACCAAACATGTTTGTCCTGGAAAGCAAAACCTGCTCCGAAAACCCCATCACTATTTGATTAAAGCTCATTAAAGTTTATTTGTAAGGTGAACTTAGCATTTTTTTTGTCTGATCATACAAATTTAAAAACAGCTTAATAAGCTTCCAAACTGTTTTTTCTGATGGCATCTAAAATGCTAGTTTGAACCTCAATGCAAAATAGACTCGAGACGTGTACCTGAACTCCAACATGCTTGTCATCCCAAGTAAACCAAGTTGGATTTCCCCAGTAAGAGAATTCCTCTCCATTCATTTCAGTTACATATCTCAGGTATGATTTATCGGCAGTTGCGTGGTAAAGCCAAGCAGCTGCCCATAAGAGTTCGTCTCCATATCCAGAGGAGTTGTAAAATGTCTGAACTTGGGGAATGCTCACACTATAAGAACCTCTATAAGTATCAGCAAAATAAAAAAGTTGCTGAGAGTGTTCTAGGAGCAAAGTAGAGTAGGAAGAGTTTATTTTCTTAAAAACAAGAGATGCTGATGCCATTGCAGCAGCAGTTTCTGCTGCAACATCAGATCCTGGGAAAGAAGTATTAACTTGCTGAAGTGGTCTTTCCTCTGTCATGGTTTCTGGTCTTTGCCAACAACTATGATCAACGTCAGGATCACCAACCTTTAAACAAACAAAATGTACATCATGTTTGGTTTAAATCAATGTGAAATTTCATTTAATTTCCATAGAGTTGAATTATATTGATTAAAACATGAAGACTAACCTGAACATATAGAACATCTGGTGAAGGATGAGCGTTGATAAGATAATCAGTGATCCACTTCAGAGAATCTTGGGCATATTCCAGCTGCTTCACTCTATCCATTTGATCTCCATATTCAAGAATAGCCCAAGACAACATGGTTGCAGTGAAAGCCATTGGAAAACCAAATTTGATGAGATCCCCAGCATCATACGTTCCTTTTGATAAATCCAAACCCTGTTGTTTTCCATCTTGCAACCCTGAATCTCCTCTCCAAGTAATCCTGTTATCCACCAATTTCCCAGCTGCAACGAGAATTTTCATCACAGTTTACATTGAAATCTTAACTCCAATGGAAAATGTCAAACAAAGGAAAAAAAATGTGCAATATTATAACCATAAGATAAGTTATCACAACACTCTTAAGGTTTACATAATTTGAATATTGGTCTATTTTGTTATTTCCAATTTGTAAAATTACAAATCTTTCACTACATTTTAGATTATATGACAATTTGGTCCGTAAAATTTTAAAATATCGTATATTTTAGTCCTACAGTGACTATATTGCACAAAACACTAAAGAGTAGAGACCCTTAAAATCTTTATTCTTAAAAGAAAAAATTACAATGCGATCCCTATAGTTTATAAAATATAACTATTTCATTTATACTTTTTTCAAAATATGCTAATTTGTCTCTATATTTTGCTTCTATTGCACTATTAAATCAAAAGAGAGTTACTGAAATATTATATCAAAAAATTATAGCGGATTTCTTATTGTTTAAAAAATACAATTAATTTGTAGCTTTAAAAATAAAAGAGATATTTTCATCATTTTATAAGATATTTAATGAAAAATATGTAAAAAATATATAAAAGAACCTCATAGAAGATGAAAGTATATTATAAGGACATTTTAATTTATTTCTTAAAAGATATAGATAAAATAATTATATTTCGCAAACCACAGATACTCTATTGTAATTTTTTCTTTTTAAAATAGAGGCACTAAAATAGTAATTTACCAAATACAAGTTAGGTAGCTAGTTGCCGAGCAACTTACACTTCTGTACATCAAAGAACTGCAGCGCTACCTCAAGAGCATCAGCATATTTCTTGACAATGGCTCCATTGTGATGTGAACTTTTCTTTAAGTGATCAAAGCTTCTTAAAATTGTATACCCAGCTGCTATTAAAACCATAACACCAATCAACAAAACCAACAACCACCAACCCCAACCTTTGAATTTTGCCTCCTCTGCCTGATTCCAAACTTTGAATTTGTTAGCTTCTGTTTGTTTACTTTCCATTGGAATTTCAAGATTTGATTGCTTTTATCACAAATGCTTCATATGTTAAAGAAAGTAAAAGAAAAAAGGAGATTCAATTGAACGAGTAAAACAGAACTTGCAATTTGCACGTTAGCTTGAAACTATAATGGACAAAAGAACAGTTTCAGTTCTTGAACAACTGAGAGTCTGATGAATTATGGGATTTGATTTCATGGGAATTGGAGGTTTTCCAACTCCTCCCCCTCTGCACAATATATGTGCGGGAATTTGGATGATTGTGAATTTGTTGACCGCCGTTGGATTCCGTTGGGTCATGGGGACGTGGAGGGTCAGGATGCGGCCGGAAAATGATACCGTTGTTAATACTTTGCGTCAGAACGACTGCCTTGTCGTATGTATCATTGTTATAACTAGCTAAAATGGACTATCTGTGCCGTTTTGTCATTTTCTGTTGCAACTTAGGAGGGAATAATTGCTGCTTAATGTTCTCATAGACCATAACGCAAACGCCTGACGTGCGTTCAATGAAACTTGTACAATATTTAGATCCTTACCCTTTAATATACTCATGATCTTTCCTGAATATCATATTTTCTTAGGAACCAAACAAAGTTTTGGGCATTCATGAATCAAAATCCAAATAATGAGGATTTTTTGGCTCATTTGCTAGGTTTATAATTGGTATTACATTGTTCGCATATTAAATTGAGCGGTCAACTGTGATGTAACCATAAATCTATTTATAGACGTTGAATTAAAAAAAAATTCTTCAATCCATATTAATTTAGAATAGAATTTTAGAATAATGTGTATTAATTTTTTAAAATTATATTTAATTAAAATAAAATATATAGGTTCAGGGCCAAGAAAAAATAATTTGAACAGAAAAAGATGAAGAAAAAGAAAAAGAAAATTAATAAAAAAATAAATAATTGAGTCAAATTATCTAACAAACCCTTAAAAATAAAGGGTGTGGCTGAGGGTGTTTACCTGTGTTTTTTTTTTTCACACGTCAATTTAATAGACTAAATAGAGAATAGGGTCTGGGCCTGCAAATTCTATGGCCCATTGCATTTTTGATTACAAATTTTGTGCAAGAAGCTTGACCATAATGCAAAATAAATGGTTATGTGGACTTTCGGTTTCAAAAATATTTTGAACGTGGAAATGTGGTACTATGAATAGAGTTATTTACAGAAAATTTTAGAACTTTTTTCGTTTATTTAAATGCAGAATTCAATTTTAGAAATTTAATTATATAAAATTGATTATAATTAAAATTTTTATTAAATTGGGTGAAATTTGAACTGAATTCCACAAAACTTACATAAGATTATTTATAAGACTAAAATACCCTTATGATATATATAATATATAAATTCAATAAATAAAAGATTTTTTTTTACTTGAATTAAAAATTATTATTCCTAAATAATTAGATTTTAGAGTAGTTTAGCAAATAAGAACAAATGAAATTCAATTTTGAAATATTACCAAACAGCCATAATGTTGAATTCAGTTGAATTCTACATTTTAGGTTGTATCAACCTAAACACCGGAATTCATCTCAAATGAATTCTACTTTACGCTTTGTTTGGTATAAATAAATTTAAAATATAAAATTTATGTATAAATGAATTATTCATATTTAGTATGATTAGTTCAAAATATGTAATTTAATTAAATTTTACGTAAATATGTATGGAACAAATTCAGAACTGAAAATTCATTTGCTTTTGTTTTTTAAAATATATTCAAAATAATAATTTTACAATAATAAATGCCAATTATATTTATATTATGCTACATAATTATTTTATACTTTTATTAAAATAAATATATAAAATAAAATATTAATAAAATTATTACATTTAATTTAGTGATAAATGCATATTTAATTTGAATTTCTCTCCTCAATCGTTAAAAAAAAAGCTTAAACTATTAAATATTAGATAAAAATTATTAAAATAAAAAACACAATAATAGAAAAATATTTTTCTAAAATAAAATTTTAGATGGTTTCGGTCAAGTTTGATAAATAAGTAAAGGATTGAAAATTTGGTTTTATAGAAGGGGAATGGTCGTTTTGTTGTAAAAAGTTAGATGGTTTAGTTTTATAGAATTCATTTAAAAATTTTAACTACTTTTATGAAATTTAGTGTAATTTTGTTTAATTTCATAGAATTGAATTCTTAAAATTAAAATCTATATATTTTTTTTTCATTTTAAACATGAAAATATGAATTTTTAAATGAATTTTATAAAAATTTTTTGTTAAAAAAAGGGTTAATGTGTCAATTAGAAATTGATAATCCATTTTCATGATTGTGCCACACATTGAATTGAGAACTCAAAGTTGTGGAGTATTTGAATGCTTC
This sequence comes from Jatropha podagrica, assembly GCA_947857235.1. NCBI lineage: Eukaryota > Viridiplantae > Streptophyta > Magnoliopsida > Malpighiales > Euphorbiaceae > Jatropha > Jatropha podagrica. Next base: position 9,632 of record CANUEP010064210.1, on the reverse strand, counting down.
ATTGAAGCATCTTTCGTACTCTGATGCTGTGATGCCCATTTTTGGTAGATTTCTTATTGAATTTCAGTTCAGTGTTTTGAAATTAATTCTTGACCTTTCGATGAATAAAAAAAAGACACAGAGGACCCAATTGACCTCTTCTTCTCTATCTGCACAACCTTTTCTTGAATTCTTATCTGTCAGGGACGGACGCACATAGGACTTAAAGGGTCCTGGCCCTTCCAATTAAAAAAAAATCAATTTTTAGTGTTGAAAAAATTGAAAAAAATATTTTGGTTTAGTCCCTTCATTAATCAAAATTATAGTTTGAGCCCACAATGTCTTCGTTTTATACAATGCTAAGTGAAGAGTTCACAGTCACACAAATAAATAAAAGAACATGGAATATTGTTAAGGTTTTTATATGAGGATTAAGGATTTTTTTTTTATTGGATTTGTGATTAAGAAAATAATTAATTTTTCTAAATTATAACAATAAAAACAGTAATTTAATCAAATTATTCTTTATTATCAAATCAAAAATAAATTTTGAAAATGGTTATTGTATTTAATATAAATAACGATAAATGAAAAAAAATATTTTATTATTATTTAAAATACTCAAAATGATAATATTTTGAAATAAAACAGTCATTTTAAAACAATTTATATTTTTCATAAAAAATGAGTACTAGTTGCTTTAGATATTTGTATTAGAAAAGAATTATTTATCAAATTTAGTTTATATTATTTCAAACGAAAAATATAATTAGCCCAATTAGGCATATTGCGAGCAAAATTTGCTGCATTAAATTTATGGCTCAATGAATAAATATCCGTAAAAAAATCTTATAATATTCTCAATTTTTTTTTACTTTGATCTATTGAACACTTTAATTTTTAAAATTTTATCAATTAAATAATTCAATTTATAAAATTATTCTATTGAATACTCATTCATATTTCTAAATTTGAATTAATTAAATACTTATTAGATAGTTGAAAAATATGAAAAAATTATTGTTACAAAGATCATATTAATCATATATTAAGTGAATATCTTGCACATAAATACCAAAAACACTGGAAAAAAAAATATTATTATTAGTATAGAAGGGGATAAAATTGTAATTTCACATAAAAGTTACTAATCTATCCAGTTAAAACCGTATTCTTTTATTAACTTTTTTTTTAAAAAGTGATAGAAGTGCCTTTTTTTTTCATTTTCATCCTTAATTATAATTAAGAGTGTTATTGCTATAAAATGCCGAAATTAGGATAAAATTAACAGAAAAATTAAAATAAACTGAAATTGCAAAAATTCATAAAATTCAGAGTATTCTTATATATTATGCCATTTATCCAAAACTTGTAGAGCCAATCTTATTGGTGGTTTCTTAGCAATCTTACAATTTCCTTTTCTCTTAACAAAAACATAAACAAAACAAAAAATAATTTGCTTAAGAAACAACCAATTTTGTTTGTAGTTTCTTGAGTAATTTTACTCTTTGCTTTTTATTAACTAAAAGTAAAAAATAATTTGCTAAAGTAACTGCCAGCTGCCAATCTTTCTTTACCAATTCTTCTCTTCCCTTCTCTGTAACTTCCATGGCAGCTAAGAAAATTTTGATAAACCATCACCCCACTTAATTGTTAGTGGACAAGTAAGAATCCATTAAGGCAAAGCCATGTCAAAAGTTGGCTTCACTTTATCCAACACCCTCCAAGCACTGGGCTTTCTGGTTGCTTTAATTATACAGCCACTGACCTAATGTTTACCTAACTAAATTAAAAAAAAAAAAAAACTCAACTCTAAATTTTAATATAATGTCATTCCAATTTGATTTTTATTTTTATTTTTAATTTTTTTATTCTACTCCTATTTGATTTTTATACCGATTTCATTTTGAATTTTGACATTTTATTACAACAACACCTTAAATTATAATTAAGACTTAAATTGTAAAAAATATATTCACTATTGATCCTGGATTTAAATTAACTTAATATATTTATGTAAATAAATGAGTATGAGTTAATAGTAAAGACTATCTCTATTATTATTTTTTATATTTTTAAATTGTTTCTTTAATTGATAATAAATTATATTTAAAAATTAATTTTTTATACACAATTTTTTCTATAAAAAAATTATAATATAATTATATTTTATATTCTATTTTGATAAATAAATGTTACAATTTTTAATAGTTTATGAGTAAAATAAATTGATAGTAACTTTTATGATTATTTTAAAATATCACTTATTATCAATAAAATAAAGAAATTAAAAATTTTAGTTACTATTATCCTAAATTCTCTCGTCCATATAAATATATTAAATTAACATAAGTCTAAAGTCAAATATGAACCTATTTTTATTTACAATTTAAATTCTAATTATAATTTATGATGTTATCGTAATAAAATATTAAAATTTAGGATAAAACTGATATAAATATTAAATTAAAAGTGAAATTATAATAAAATTTAAAATTAAGGGTGAAATAATACATTGTCATTAAATAAATTAATATTGTGTTTCTCACAAAATGATATTTAATAAAATAATATTATATTTCATAAATAAAGCACTGACCAATCCAGTCACAAAGCCACGCGCTAAACTAGCTAATCGTTCCAATCATCCGGGCTTGCCAAAAATAAAAACCTAACTAAAATTGGATCGTGGGACCCACAATTGATGTTTTTTCAATTGCAAAGTGGAATACACTTTGTCTAACTTTTACTTCAATTTGCATTGTCAACTTTTTCCGAGTAAAATTTTTTTATATTTTTAACTAATAAAAATTATTTAAAAATTTAAAATTACAAAATTAAAAATTATTTAAATATATAATAATTATTTTAAAATTTATAGTATTTGATTTGAAAATAATTTAATAAATATTTGATTTAAAAAAAATTATAGAATAAGAAAATGATTTAATTATATTAAGAAATTTATAAAATTATTTACTATTTTTTATTATTTGTTTTAATTATATTTTTATTTAAACAAAATATTTAATTATATTTTTTTTAAATAAAATAATTTATCTTTTTGATAAAAATCTGACATTTTGTATTTTTTAGTGCAAGTTTAAGGAATAAATTATAAAAAAATTATATATTGTGCGCAAATTTAGGAAGCAAATTGAACTTTATTATTTGTAAATATTAATCACAAATTGTATTTTAAGGTGCAACTGTATAAAAAGTTATAAATAAGGGTATCATTAATCCGATCAATGCCTGCTCTTTATTCAGTCCACTGTCCCTTTGGGTGGTTGTGTTTTTTGGGAGTGTCTGTCTTTAGTTTTGGCTTTAAACTCTTCTGCCATTGATAATTTTGCTTTTGGTCTTGTGGTCTCGGACTGTATAGCTATTTTAAGTTCCAGGAATGATATTCAGGAGGCGAGCAAATATGAGAGCTCACTTTTTGGCTAGAGCTTTCATTCATAATGCTCGCTTTCAGGTTTGGGATAGTATCCTGAATGTTTCGTCTGATTTTTATTCGTCGAGCTAATACAAACCGAATACTTTCCAGTTTCATATATCGGGCATAGGCAAATTTTATGGCAATATTTATATATGATTGCAAACTTTAAATGGGGTTTTCTGGCGATTGAGAGCAATTATTAGAAAGTTGAAAACTATAAATAATGGAAAATTTTCCTTATACCACCAAATTAGCCTGCTAATCTTGAATAAGGCTAATAGACAGATACACTTTCCCAGGACATCTAAAGGAAATTGACTTGAACGTGAAAGTGAAATAACTTTCTTACCCTTTCCACCATGTTAAATTATTAACCCATCAACAAATGACTTGCTGTTAAAACAATTCAAGTTTCCATTATCCTTTCCATTGCTGCCTTTTAGCTGTTTGTCCATTTCCTTCATTTCATGAATCTCCTCTGACATCTGACGTAGCCAGCCAACTTCCAGTTTCAATAATTCAAGATCTTGTATGCTATTTAACAAGGCCTCGAGCTGGATTTCAGTTAGTTTTTGTAGCTTTGCTGCTTGTAGTTTCTGGCTGATGTCACAAACAATCTCCAAGAGGGAGGAACGACATTGGACAGAACGCAAGGAGCAATTGGTAGCAATATCGCCGTATTTTGAAAGAATAGCTTCAAGAACGGGCTCTAATTCTCCCTTAACTCTATACTTCTTTTCCTTTAGTGAAGTTGATTGATCTTTAGGAGACTGGGCTGCTTTTTTAATTTCAAAGGCATTATCATCGACCTTTTGTTCAAGGCTATTATTGACTTCTGATTTGATCTCAGGTTTTTGCAATTTCGCTTCTGATTTCTGATGTAGGCAATCCAAGTATGAAAAATCAAATCAATGACAAGTATATGATAAAATTAGATATTAAAAAGAGAAAGAATTCACTATTTACCTTGTCTTCCAAGAACTTGACAAGTCCTTCTAATGAAGTCTTTGGATCTCTATTCTTCATTAGCTCACCTGCAACATCAGCAGGGCTAACTTGAACTTCTTTAATAAGCTTTTCAATGGAAGTAAACAGGTCATGATCCCAAATATCCAAGTAATTTGCCGCTAACTGTTTGAAGGTAGAGAATGTGCAATAAGATAGGTATATGTGCATGTCCATACGACCAGCTCTGAGCAATGCAGGATCGATTCGATCTTTGTAGTTAGTAGTGAAAACAATAATCCTTTCATCTCCACAGCATGACAGTAGGCCATCTATGGCATTAAGAAGTCCAGACAGTGTTACCTTTACAGAAAACAAGAAGTTAAAACTGAGAAGAAAATAAAGAAAATGAACAAATTAGTAGACAAACAGAGAGCAAACCTGAGGCCTTGAAGATTGGGTATTATTATATTCTTGATGACCTCCAGCTTGACGATTCTGAAGCATGATAGAGCAATCAATATCCTCCACAACAAGAATTGACCGATTGGTCATATGAAGCAACAAATTCTCAAGACAAGAATCAGAATTTACACCAGATAAATTCAAATTATAAATATCATAATTAAGATAATTAGCCATAGCTGCAATTAAACTTGATTTCCCAGTTCCAGGAGGGCCATACAGCAAATACCCTCTTTTCCATACTTTACCAATCTTCTTATAATACTCTTTCCCTCTAATAAACCCATTTATGTCTTCTATAATCTTTGCCTTCAAATCACCATCCATGGCTAACGTTTCAAATGTCATAGGATGATCTAAATTCAATCCTTTAGAACTCCACCCATCTCTACCACCACGATTAGTGTAAAACTTAACCATCCTATTCTGATCTTTAATTCTCTTAGCCATGTCAAGAATATAAGGGAAGTACTTATTCTTAACTAAATCAGTATATCTTTTATGAAACCTGAGCTCATACCACCTCAATTCATAATGAAGTGTAGCATTGAAATCAGTATAATATCCCCATTTCATTGGAATTCCATGAAATACATCAACTATCTCTGAGTTTCTGTCCAAACCATATGTCAGAATTTTCATGCTTTCGTTTCTGCCTACTGTTAGGCGACGCGGCAATGAAGAGGAAGTGGAGGAGAAAGAATTACTGCCAAGATATGCAACCAAAGCATTGAAGAGATGGTTTGTCAAGCCTTCATGTGTTTCTTTGACGATAATAGTGAGCTCTGACGAGAACCGGCGACTGAATTCCCATATGTAACTGCGGATTTCTTGTGGGACGAATTCATTGAATGAGCTACGAATGATTGCAATTGAAGCTAGTGTTGATAAACTTGCTCCCATAGCTTTTTTTTTTTTTTATCTTTCGCTATCTCTATTATTGCTCTCGCATATGCACGCCAGTTTATATAAGCGCGGAAAAGAAAATTTGACGTTTTTTCTCCAGTTTCGTGTAGAATTGAAAGTGATGACTACACTTCAATGGTTTTTCATCTATTTCGTGCTATAGTATTTTTTTTTTCTTAATTTATTCGAGTCAACTGTCATATGTAGCTTAGATCAAATGATTGACTCACACAGATAACAATTTCATCCATTTACGTTTCCAAGGGTAAAAATATAAAACATAAATATAAATGTGTGTTTTTTCTAATTTATTTTACTCGTCTGCAATGGATAGCTATTTTTTAATTATGGGAGACTCGATCCATCCAATAGACTAAAATAATATTGTGAATTTTTAAATTTATAAATTAATAAAAAGACTTATTGTCGAAAGAATTTAAATTTTGAAACCTCCTAATTATTTTGTAGTCGAGAAGACTCACCAGTTATATAGATAGTTGATCCATCCATTTGACTTTTAGTAGATAGAAAAAATAAAACAAATGTATGTTTTTTGTAGCTTATTTGATTCAGAGTTTATGAGAAGTCATTGTATTTTGATCATGTCAAAGTTACCCATCTATATTATATATAAAAGTAGAAATATGAAAGAAAATATTGAAATTGTCTGAAAAGGACCTGGGTAAATTTCATAATTATAAATTGCCCTTTAATTTCATTGGCTAAAAAATAAAATAGAAAATTTCTTATTTAAAAGTTTTAATTTAATTGGTTAGCCTCATTTCCCATTATATAATTATCATTTAAATAATTAATGCTATGGGAAATTATGAAATTTTTAGCCTAATATATGGCATTTTAGTTAGGATTTTTTTTCTTCTGAAAATGTTAAATAGGAATGTATTAAACTTCTAGTTTAATTAGGACATTCGTCCTCTTTAATTTTTTTTTTTTTTTAAATGAACAATTCAAACATTGGTGAGTGCACGTGTGTATATATATAGTGGATTGATGTGTTAATTTTTTTTTTTTCTTTTAAGCAATGCTTAGATTTCTAACGTTGTTAGTATTTTTGATTTAAATTTTAGTTAGAGTTGTCCTTTGTGTATCTTTGATCAAACATCGGTGAGTGCAGGTATGTATGTTTATACATATTAGTGTTTTACTACGTGTGTGTATATATATGTATATATAGTGGATTGATGTGTTAATTTTTTTTTTTTTTTTCCTTCAAGCAATGCTTAGATTTCTAAGGTTGTTAGTATTTTAGTTAGAGTTGTCCTTTGTGTATCTTTGATCAAACATCGATGAGTGCAGGTATGTATGTTTAAACATATTAGTGTTTTATAAAGTGCGTCGTATCTATTATTTGTACTCGTTATATATATATATATATATATATATATATATATATATATATATATTTTATTTACTTTAAAAGTTTATTATATGGATCAACTATTATTCTTTTTATTTATTTGTATTCGTTATAAATTAAAAGACATTATATATCTAATTAAAAATATTACAATAATCAATCACTAATATTGTATAAAATATTTGAAATAAATATCTTTCTTATTTGCTAACAGTTTGAATATCTTCAATATCATCACAAGTGTAATATTGTAATGATAGTTAAAAAAGATATTTAATTATATGTTGTAAAAATAATAATACGAAAAATATAATAATAAAGATTACTAAATTCAATTTCATAGTAAATTCTAATTTTTTCAACTTCTGTTAGAAGTAATGTTGAGATTATTTGATTAAAAGATTATGTATTATGTGAGTGGATTATGTCTATGTGATTCTTGTGCATGACCACTCGTATAATTGTTTTGTTTATGATTTATTATATCATTATATCATAATGCAGAGCATCAAGAAGTCTGAGTATCTCCTAGAGCTCGAGTCAGCTAATTAGGAGGACTCAGGTACATCTTGGTCTCATAAGGCAGGAAAAAAAAACATTTTGTGTGTACTTTTTAATTTATAACTTTAAAAAGAAATAAAGAGATATAAGAATACTAAATTATAATAAATATAAATAACAACTATTCTATTAATTTATAAATAGAGAGAGTTAATACTTACCACAAGAAGAAAACCTGATTGTAAATTTAATAATTTCAATTCAAAATAGTAAAAGCAACAAAGTATTGATAGTGAAAAATAATCAAAACTAAACATTTATACAGTACTATGATAGAACAAATTTCTAATTAGAATTATATTAAAGAATAAATTTCTAATTATAATAGGATTAGATTAAAATAATAATAATAATAATTAAAATAGAAAAATAAATATAATGTGGTCTCAACTTAGCTATTAAAACTAAATTGTCCTTAATAATACTTTTTATCAATTAAAATACGTATAGGCGTTTTGGAGATCAAATGTTTCCCATTCGTACTTTTATATATATATTATAGATTAGTTCTTTTATAACTTGCGTTACACAATAAATTTACTCATTATATACTCGCTCAATTTATATAAATATAAATTTTATCCGGATTAAAATAAATACAATGATTAATTAATATTTTATTTTATTTATACAATGAAATTTTGTAACATAAAAAGAAAATGATGTTTCTCTTTTTCTCTTTAATAAAAAAATATATAATTTTATTATTAATTAATATATAAAATCATTATAAATTTGCATTTACTATACTGTAAATATCTTTATATCTATTTAAAAAATATTTTAAAAAAATATATCCAATTAAATTATAGAAAAATTAAATAAAATTTTATAAATTTTGAAATAAAAATAGAGCTATTGAATTTTATCCTTGTTTCATTTTTAATATAGAAAAGTTAACAGTAAAAATGATAATAAATTCAAACATTTATAGCCTATTTTTTGAAAAAGATTTCATTAGACTAAAAAAGAAAAACTCTATTTGTTTTTTTATCAGTCAAATACTATAATTTCAAACTTACATTGCTTTTATTAAATTTAAAACAAATATAAAATTCAATAATACATAAATTATTTAAATAAGTATACACCATGCTCTCTAAAAAATAAAAAGATAATAATAATATATTAAAAATTTTTTATTTAATTTTGGTGAATTAACTAATATAATTTAATGATAAAGTGTTTATCATACTTTAAAAATTTTAAAATATAATAAATTAATAAAATTTAAGTTTTATTTTCAATAGTTGAATTATAGTTTTTAATTTATCTCCTAAAAAGTAATATAATATGAAAAAATATAATTAAGAACATAAAAAACTATAGATTATAAAAATCATTCGATAATAATATTACTATATCAAATAGAGAATATATATACGTATACATATTTTCTCGAATTAAAATACATAAACTCTAACTAAAAAAATATTTAAAAGTATAAATGAAATCTATTTTTTATGAAAAAGCATTAAAAATAGAACTAAAAAGATTCAAAAGGATGACAGTCTTATTTTCTCCAATTAAAATGCAAAAAAAAAAAATTAAAATGATATATTAGAAATTTCAAATTAAACTAAAGCTATTTTAAGAAATCACATAATTTTTTCATTTATTTCCACATATATGTAGATTATAGATTACAAATTTAATTTATTATCTATTAAGTTAAAAAGAGCAAAATAATATATATAATATATAAACACATAAAGTATGTAATATGTATTTAGTTTTAACATTTAATTTAAATTCTAAATTAAATAAAATTAAAAATATATATAGTAAATAAAAGAATTTATGTTTTCATGTATAGTGATAGCCTCGCAAAGCGGGCAAATCTTGTTATGTTATTTCGATATAAATTGCATGAATGCATGATTGTTTTTGCACATTTTACGTTTGTTCGTGTTGTTTTGTTTTAAAGTGAATTGCAGGAATAAAGTTGGAGCAAAG
>CANUEP010064156.1:0-12689 GCA_947857235.1 Jatropha podagrica | reverse complement strand
TGGTTTAATTTAGGTGACCAAATAACAAACAAGAATGCAGAAATTAAAAATGCAGAAAAGCAGTAAAGAATCGCAAGGAGCGTAAGGGAGAAAGGGAATGTCCGTCAACACAGACTGTACTGAGAACTGAGCCCGGAGCCTCTTTTTATAGGCGAAAACGGACCCGAGGGCGCGCGACCGCCGCGGATGGCGGGCGCGTCCGCCGCGGACGGCGGGCGTGTCCCGTTCTCTTTTTCACTTCCGGAGGGTTTTTCGGGAGTTCCGAACCTCCAAAAAATATTCTGGGATCAGTTCTGCGATCCTCGTAATTTTTCGGACGTTTCAAGTACCATATTGGTATATTTCTGATGAACTTCCAAAATAGCCTTTGGTCCGGCCGGGCTGTTTGCAGTCCAGGAAAATAGGCTTTTGAGCCTGAAAAAATTGGGTATTCACACACGTATCAAATTGGGACCCACTAACTTACCCTTACTGAGCTTCATCCAGCATAGAGGTGTCCTACACCTCTTACCATACAATGCCTCGAATGGAGCCATCTGAATACTCGACTGATAACTATTATTGTGGGAAAACTCCACAAGCCGAATATACTTCTCCCAACTGCCCTCAAAATCTATCACACAAGCCCTCAACTACCCTTAATCACCCGGTCTGACTGACCATTTGTCTGAGGATGGAAGGCTGTGCTGAAGTACAATCTAGTACCTAGAGCCTCGTGTAGCTTCTTCCAAAATCTCAAAGTAAATCTCGGGCATCTATAAGTGATAATGGAAGAAGGAACTACATGAAGTCTCACAATCTCATCAATGTAGAGCTCTGCATATTGCTCCATAGTGTAGTTGGTCCTAATAGGAAGAAAATGTGTTGATTTAGTCAATCTATCGATTATGACCCAAATAGCATCTTTCTTCCGAGGTGTAGTAGGCAAACCAACCACAAAATCCATAGTGATCCCATCCCGTTTCCACTCTGGAATAGAGATAGGGTGTAGCAAGCCCGATGGGACCTGATACTCTACCTTAACCTGCTGACAGGTCAAGCATCTCGATACAAAATCTGCAATGTCCCTCCTCAAAGCTGGCCACCAATACTATACCCTCAGATCCTGATATATCTTATTACTACCTAGATGCACAAAATATGGACTACTGTGGGCTTCCTCTAAGATACTCCTCCTCAAATATGAGATCTTAGGCACATAGATCCAATCCCCAAAGTATAAATAGTCATCTCTAATCTCAAATCTCTTCTTCTTACCCTCTCTAACTAAGGCTTTCCACAGGGCAATGGTCTCGTCACCCTACTGTGCATCTGTAATCTACTGAAGTAGGCTAGGTCTTACCCTAAGCTCTGCTACAAGAGCACCATCTCTAGCCACTAATAACTAAATATTCATCACATGAAGGGCAACTAAAGACTTCCTGTTGAGTGCATTTGCCACTACATTAGCTTTACCCAAATGATAATCTATAGTGAAATCATAATCCTTAAGTAGCTCTAACCATCTATGTTGCCTCAGGTTAAGCTCTCTCTACGTAAGCAGATACTTAAGGCTCTTATGATTCGTATACAAATGGCATCTCTCACCATACAAGTAATGCCTCCGAATCTTCAAAGCAAAGACAATAGCTGCTAACTCCAAATCATGGGTAGAGTAGTTCTTCTCATGTGGCTTATGCTGTCGAAAAGCATAAGCAACTACCTTGCCCTCCTCCATAAGTACACAGCCCAAACCATTATGTGAAGCATCTTTGTAAACATCATATGGCTTCCACTCAAGCACTGCCTCAATCTTCTTTGGATCTACCTAAATACCCTCTATAGAGACGACATGCTCTAAGAAAGCGATCTCAGTCAACCAAAACTCACACTTAATAAGCTTAGCATATAGTTGTTGGTCTCTCAAAGTCTGCAAAACCGTCCGTAGGTGATGATCATGATCCTCTCTAGTCGGAGAGTACACCAAAATATCATCAATGAAGACCACCATGAACTAATCCAAGTAAGGCTGGAAGATATGATTCATCAAATCCATTAATAATGCTGGAGCATTAGTCAATCCAAAAGACATCACAAAAAACTCGTAGTGGCCATATCGAGTCTTAAAAGCAGTCTTAGGCACATCTGATTCTCTAACACCCAACTGATGATACCCTGATCTCAAATCAATCTTCGAGAACACTGTGGCCCCTCTCAACTTATCAAATAAATCATCTATTTGAGGCAAAGGATAACAATTCTTCACTATCACCTTATTAAGCTGCCTATAGTCGATGCACAATCTCAAAGTATCATCCTTTTTCCTCATAAACAATATTGGAGCACCCCAACGAGATACACTAGGCTAAATAAAACCCTTGTCAAGCAACTCCTGAAGCTAAATCTTTAACTCTCTTAACTCTGTAGGAGCCATCCATTAAGGAGCTATAAATATCAGTGCAATACCCGACATAACTTCAATACTAGACTCAACCTCTCTCGCAAGAGGTAAACTTGGCAAGTCCTTAGGAAATACATCCAAAAAGTCACATACCCTCAAAATCTCATGGGCACTGGGAGATCTCTGCTCAGGCTCAAGTACACAGGCTAAGAATGCCAAACATCTATGTTGAATCATCTTTCTAGTAGTAGTAGCAGAAATAACATTAGAGAGGTAATCCAACCTCTCACCCACAACTACTATCTCCTCTTTAGATGGAGTCTGAAGTGTAATCCTCTTACATCTACAATCAACAATAACCCCATGCCGAGATAGCCAATCCATACCCAAAATCACATCGTATTCCCAAAAAGGCAACTCTATCAAATCTCCTGGGAACACATACCCATGAATGACTATAGGGCAATCTCTAAACACACAGTCAACTACAACACTCTGACCCAAAGGACTAGTGAGCTCAATGTTGTTCTCTAGTGTATCAGCATGCATACTACCCAGTCTATCCACATGTATGCATATATATGAATGCATGGAGCCTGGATCAATCGAAGCAAGTACCTGCAATGAGTGTCAAAGATGGAGAAAGTACCTGCAATGATGTCCGGAGCATCCTGCTCCTCCTTGGTCCTAATAGCATAAGCCCTCGCGGGTGTTCTAACCTCCGATCTATCCACTGTCTTAGAAACTGGCCTCTGACTCCTAGTACCATGTGCATCACCATGGTCTCTACCTCTACCTCTCTGAACATAGTGAGCTAGCCTCCCAACCTAGTGAACCGAGCCATTCACTGTCAAAGGAAGTCCCTAATCATATGCTCAGTGGATGCACATCTAAAGCAAGTGCCTGTGACTCTCCAGCTCACCCCATCATGGTTCTTGCCACACTGGGTGCAAACTGGAAAATCTGACCACGCGACACCTCTGCCACTAGCAACGGATGTAACATGGTAAGCTGATCTCGCATATGTACCCTAGCCAAATCATTGACTTGGTCTGAATCCTATCTGTGGTCCACCTCTAAACTTCTTGCTACTAGACTGGACTCCAGAAGTCTGTCCAGATGTAGCACTCTAAAACCTCTTATACTGGCTTGTAACATACTATTTTTCAGTGTTGTTAATAGTGATTTATCAGTTTGTGAATAGTAGCATCGGTCCAGGACTTGGTATTATTTCAATCCGAAAAAATTACTATGTGTGTCTAATATGTTAATTAATATTTTTGTAGCATGTTTGCATGATTTAGGTGGAGAGGGAATATTTCATGAATATTTTTGTAGAATTGCGGCAACTAATGAACATTATTTTTAGCGTGGTATATTAAGGAATAAATGAAGAATTATTTTTGTGGAGTTAATTTAATTAATTTGTGGAGTTAACTAATATTTAGAAGAGAATTATTTGAGAAATATTTAGAGCCATTGGATGAGATTACCTAGGACTTGATCATAGCCCTTAAATAAAGTTTGACTTTGCTACTTAAGTTACCAACACTTTCTCTTTCTTCACCATCTACATCATCTCCACACCATTTTCACTCTCTTCTTCCTCCATTTTTCTTTCATTTTCTTACCTCCAATTACCACTAAACTACCTAATTAAACCAAAGAATTGTGATCAAACCTTAAGAAACAAGTAGTAGAAGTTAGAAATTGTGAATAAAGACTAAGAGAATTGAAGTTGCCATTGAAGAGGTAAGTTGTAATTTTTGAGTATTGTGATTTATTGAGTAAATTCTAGGATTAGACATGGAATTAATGCATTAAGTCATGTTCCTTTCATTTCCTATGTTAATTTTAGATTTTGATGGGATTTTCTCCTACTTTAAAGAGGTTGGAGAACCATCCTCAAAGGAAAAAGAGAAGGCCAAGGAATAGAGTCTTCTAAGCTTGTTTAAGCTTAATTAAAAGGTTAGTGCTCTAATACCTTCAATTTCCTTTCAATTTCTTTAAGTTGTAATTTTTAGGTTTTGGTTGATTTTTGAGAATGTGTGTGAATTGAGTTGGGGAATTGTTGTTTGATGGTTTTAATGTGATTTTCCATGACTCTTAAGCATGGAAGAATGATTAGAAGGGAAATAAAACATTCCTTTCCCCTTTAACTAAGAGTGGTCGAACCACTCATGGTGAAGGACATTTTGTGTCCTTTGATTTTTATACTTAATTTGAACTTAGTTGAGCTTGTTAGTAAGTAAAATGATGATGGTTAAAAGCATTTTCTTGCATTTTAATGTTTAAGATTTTTGCCAAAACTTAAAGAAGGTTTGAAAGTGAAGAGATGAGTTTTAAGACTGAATGAATTAAGTAATGGTTTTAATGTTTTAATTAAGTGTTTTGGTTTGAAATATGGTGTTTTATGAAAGGAAATTCTTTTCCCTATTGGAAACCTAAAGAGGCCAAACATCCATTAATAGGTAAGGCTCATTTTTATTTTCTTTAAATGTTGATTTTGAGGTGTTTTAAGCTATGTATATGGAGCTATTATGGAAGTAACGTTTTATTTGAAATATGAATTGATTTGTTAGATTTTACAAGTTGTAAGTAATGAAATTTTGAAATACTAAGTATTAAATGGTGAAATGTTTTGCTAAGGGATTTGAATAAGAAATAAGGTTAATTATGGAAAAATGGTTTTGATTTGGGCTCTACGATGCACAATTGACATGTGGTATGATGAGATTTATTACGATATGTGAGCATGCTCGGTTTATCAGCCCATTTTGTTTGGTGGAGCTATGATCATATGCTAGGGTTATTAGCCTTTATAAATAGGCGGACCCGCTTATTATTTGTGGTAGTGCCTGCATAGGCCACGGTGGTGCTTTCATAGGCCACGATTATGTGATTGGTGGGTGGTGCCTCCATAGGCCACGGTGGCACTTCCACAGGCCACGATTGTGTGATTGGTGGGTGGTGCTTTACAAGCCACGGTGGCACTTTCACAGGCCACGATCAAATATACTTATATTCATTCGGTATTAGTACGAGCCTAAATAAAAAAAAAGGTATTTTACTTCATTATAAAGAAATCGGAAACATATTGGTATTTGTGATATTACTTATTGATAATGAGTTTGGTATAAATTTTTAAGATGTGAATTTTTTTATGTTCTCGAAATACTGATTTTATTAGCACGTTTTCTGTATTTTATATAAATATTCTGATTTAAATATTTTCAAAGATATTTGAGATTTATTAATTGATATTTCTTAGTTAATTTAATTTATAATCATTTAGCACCACTGAGTCTTCCACTCAGCGCGTTGATTTTTATCATGCACAGGTTGTGAGCTATGGGTGCTACATGAGGACCAAAGAGGTAGCATCAGAGTAGAAACATAGTTTTTGGGTAGAATGATGTAGTAGGATGTAATTTATGGTATGCATAATATTATTGTAAAAGATTGATGTTGTAAATATTGATAATGTAATTAATAAGATTAGTAAATATTTTAAGTAATATTATTTGATTATATGTTTTGTGTATGAATGTTGAAATATATATTTTTGGAATGAATGGTGAAATATTATGTTAGTACATAATTGAATTAATATAACCTCTAGAAGTAATGCATGATCTTTGTAATAATTTGGAGTTGACATTTGGAGGCTGATATTGGATGTGTGTAAATTTTCTTTGTGTGGCAAGTTAATTTTTAGGGAAAACTCTTGCGAAATTCTCGTAGGAATTTCCTTACATACTTTTAAAATTTTTAATTACTTGCCTCCTTATGAAAATCTAACCACTACTAATATATGATCTAGAGTTAGTGAGTGACATAAGACGGCGCTCCTACACTGAATGTGTCATCCGTCGTCTGGTTCTTCGGGATTAGGCGGTGGGTATTACATTTAGTGGTAACAATGCATAGATTTAGCCGATTCTAGGATATGTGATTTGGTGTGAGAGTTTATCTGATTTGGGGTAATTATATAATTGATTTAAGTTAAATACATGCCATATTAGTATGTTTTGGGAATTTCTCTCTGATGCGAACCTGTTGGTCTTTGTAGGTTGAGTTATGACTTAGCATCTATCTGATAAGGAGGTGGACAGTTATGCCCCTCCTGAGGGTGCTATGTTAGAGGGTGTACCAGCTGGTGGTGCCGCTGGCGGTGTATTGGGTTCAGATGCAGAGCGCACCTCGACTGCGGGGCCTAATCAGGGTGACGTTGTTCAGCAGTTGGTAGTTGCGTTGAGGCAGGTTGCGAAAGCAGTTCCCAACTCTAGTAGCACCAGCCCCTGTTCTAGTTTTTCCCCCTATTGAGAGGTTGAGGAGGTATGGTGCTATTGATTTTATGGGTCGAAAGGATAATGATCCTTCTGCAATAGAGTTTTGGCTCCGAGCTATAAAGAGGATTTTGGAACAGATGCAGTGTACTCCTCGAGACAGATTGACTTGTGCTACTTCCTTGCTGAAGGAGGAGACTTATTTATGGTGGGATTCAGTGGTTAAGGTAGTTAGAGGTGAGGATGTGACATGGGATTTCTTTCTCTCTAAGTTTCGGGAGAAGTATATGGGGGAGTTATATACAGATCAGAGGATAGCGGACTTTCTAGAGCTCATACAGGGTCGGATGACTGTATCAAAGTATGAGCGGGAGTTTCTGCGGTTGAGTAGGTTCGCCACTAAGTTGATCCCTATTGAGGCAGATAGGCGTAAACGGTTTAGGAATGGACTATTGGATGAGTATAGGATGCACTTGGCATTCTAGTCTCACACCACATTAGCTTCTTTGGTGAAGGCTGCTTTTGAGTTGGAGATTATTCGGATGGAGAGACAGTCTAGAGTGTAGAGGATCCAGCAGAGTAGTTAGCATAAGAGATTCTAGAGTGCTACGTCTGGATAGACTTCTGGGGCTCAGTCTGCTAGTAAGAGGTTTAGAGGTGGACCACAGATGGGGGTCAGACTAGGACAGAGAGTTGGCTAGGGTACAATTATGAGATTAGCTCCTCAGGCTACATCTGTTGCCAGTGGCGGAGGTGCTGCTCCTCAGGCTACATCTGTTGCCAGTGGCGGAGATGCTGCATGGCTAGGTTTACCGACTTGCACCCCATGTGGTAGGAGACATGTTGGGGTGTGTTGGGGAGCTTCGAGAGCTTATTTCAATGTCGATCCACCGAGCATATGGTCAGGGATTGTCCTTTAGTAGCTACTTGTCCAGCTCAGCAGGTTGGGAGGCCAACTCCCTATGTTCAAAGGGGCAGAGGTATAGGCCGTGGTGAGGTACATGCTACTGGGAGTCAGAGGCCAGTATCTGAGACAGTGGACAGGCCAGAGGTTAGAGCACCAGCTAGAGCCTATGCTATCAGGATCAGGGAGGAGCAAGATGCTTCGAACGTCATCGCAGGTACATTTTCCATCTTCGATACTTTTGTACTTGCTTTGATTGATCCGGGCTCCACACATTCATACATATGCATACATGTGGGTAGACTAGGTAGTATGCATGCTGACACACTAGAGCATAGGATTGAGGTCACTAGTCCTTTGGGTTAGAGTGTAGTAGTGGACTGTGTGAATAGAGATTGCCCTTTAGTCATCCATGGGCATGTATTCCCGAGTGATTTAATAGAGTTGCCATTTCGAGAATATAAGGTGATATTAGGTATGGATTGGCTGTCTAGACATGGAGTGATTGTGGATTGTAGGCATAAGAGGATCACACTTTAGACTCCGTTTGGAGAGGAGATTGTTGTTGTGGGTGAGAGGAAGGATTACCTCTCTAATTTTATTTCAGCCAGTACTGCTAGGAGGATGATACAACATGGCTGTGACGCATTCTTAGCTTGTGTACTTGAGCTAGAGTAGAGATCTCCCAGTGTTGATGAGATTTCGATGGTGTGATTTCCCGAATGTGTTTTCGGAGGATTTGCCTGGTTTACCTCCTGTGAGAAAGGTTGAGTTCAGTATCAAGGTTATGCCGGGTACTGTGTCGATATCCATTGCTTAATATTGGATGTCTCCTACTGAGTTGAGAGAGTTGAAGATCCAGCTTCAGGAGTTACTTGACAAGGGTTTTATCCAACCTAGTGGATCCCCTTGGGGCGCTTCAGTGTTGTTTGTGAAGAAGAAGGATGGTACCTTTAGATTATATATTGACTACAGGCAGCTTAATAAGGTGAATGTGAAGAATCGTTATCCATTACCTCAAATAGACGATTTGTTTGACCAATTGAGAGGAGCCACTGTGTTCTCGAAGATTGACTTAAGATTTGGGTATCATCAGTTGGGAGTTAGAGAGTCAGATGTGCCTAAGACTGCTTTTAGGACTCGATATGACCACTATGAGTTTTTGGTGATGCCATTTGGGTTGACTAATGCTCCAACAGTGTTTATGGATCTGATGAACCGGGTCTTTCATCCTTATTTGGATAAGTTTGTAGTGGTTTTCATTGATGATATTTTGGTGTACTCTCCATCTAGAGAGGATCATGATCACCACCTACAGACAGTTTTGCAGACTTTAAGACATCGGCGGTTGCATGGTAAGCTTAGTAAGTGTGAGTTCTGGTTGACAGAGATTGCCTTCTTAGGGCATATCATTTCTACAGAGGGTATTCGGGTGGACTCGAAGAAGATTAAGGCTGTGCTTGATTGGAAGCCACCTAAGAATGTCACTGAGATCCGCAGTTTCTTAGGTTTTGTTGGTTATTACAAGAGGTTTGTCAGGTTTTTCTCTTGTTGCAGCCCCTTTGATGAGACTTCTCTATAAGGATGTCCATTTTGAGTGGACTGATAAGTGCCAGAGCGATTTTGAGAGGCTTAAGGTGATGCTTACTTAGTCTCCAGTTTTGACATAGCCAGCTCTAGGCAGACCATATGATGTTTGTAGCGATGCTTTGCGTAATGGTCTGGGTTGTGTGCTTATGCAAGAGGGTAAGATAGTTGCTTATGCTTCCTGACAGCTTAAGCCACATGAGTTGAACTACCCTACCCATGATTTGGAGTTAGTAGCTATTGTGTTTGTTTTGAAGATTTGGAGGCATTACCTATATGGTGAGAGATGTCACTTGTTTACAGATCATAAGAGCCATAAGTATCTGCTTATGCAGAGAGAGCTCAACCTAAGGCAGTGTAGATGGTTAGAGCTACTTAAGGACTATGATTTCACCATTGATTAGCATTTGGGTAGAGCTAATGTAGTTGCATATGCTTTGAGCAGGAAGTCCTTTGTTGCCCTTCATGCGATAAATGTCTAGTTATCAGTGGCTAGAGATGGTGCTCTTGTAGCAAAGCTTATGGCGAGACCTAGCCTACTTCAGAAGATCCGGGATGAACAGTAGGGTGATGAGACCATTGTCAAGTGGAAAGGTTTGGTCAGAAAGGGTAAGAAGAAGAGGTTTGAGATTAGAGATGATTACTTGCACTTTGGCGATCGAATTTGTGTGCCTAAGATTTCAGATTTGAGGAGTATCATAGAGGAGGAGTATCTTAGAGGAGGCCCACAATAGTTCGTATTTCATGCATCCAGGTAGTAGTAATATGTATCAGGATTTGAGGGTGCAATATTGGTGGCCGGCTATGAAGAGGGATATTGCAGATTTTGTATTAAGATGCTTGACCTATCAGCAAGTTAAGGCAGAGCATTAGGTTCCATCGGGTTTGCTACAGCCTATCTCTATTCCGGAGTGAAAATGGGATAGGATTACCATGGATTTTGTGATTGGGTTGCCTGCTACACCTAGGAAGAAAGATGCTATTTGGGTCATAGTTGGCGGTGGGTGTTACACGGCTTGCCTATTGGGTCCTCTGACCTCTAGCCTGTCTCTCCATTTGGATCGCCTCAAGCTCTAAAGTAGCCTTCACCAAAGAAGCTAATGTGGTGTGAGGCTGGGACATCAAATGCATCCTATACTCATCCAGTTCCTTCCTAAACTGTTTATACCTATCTGCCTCAGAAGTGATCAACTTACAAGCATACCTACTCAGCAGTAGGAACTCCCGCTCATACTGAGAAACAGTCATTCGACCTTGCATAAGCTCGAGGAACTTTGCTATCCGTTGATCTATATAGAGCTCCCCCACATATTCCTGTCGAAACTTAGATAGGAAGAAATCCCATGTCACATTCTCAGCTCTAGCTACCTTAACTACCGACTCCCACCATAAATAAGCTTCTTCCTTGAGCAAGGAAGTAGCACAAATCAGTCTATCCTGGGGTGCACACTGCATCTGTTCTAAAACCCTCTCAGTATTCTGCAGCCAGAACTCTGCCGTGGAAGGCAGTCATCCTTCTGACCCATAAAATCAATAGCACTATACTTCCTCAGTCTCTCAATAGGGGGACGAACTAGAACAGGGGCTGGTGCGATTGGAGTTTGGGGAATAGCTCCCACAACTTGCCTCAAAGTAGCGACCAGCTGCTGGACAAAATCACCCTGATTAGGCCCCACAGGACCCACAGCAGCCTGCCCCGCAATCGAAGGGCCAAAACACCACCAGCTGGTACACCACCCTCAAGCATACCACCTGTGACACCCAAAATCTGGTTTCGTAAAAATAGAATCTTAAGGGCCACATTAGGTTTAATGTCGAAATGTTAAACCGGTGTACTTAATACATGATAATTTAAAAGCGCATTCTTTTAGTTTTACAAAAATGACTTAAAAAAAAACAAAAAGAAATTTTCGAAGGAATCCTATAGAAAAACTGCGAGAGTTTTCCTTATATATATATATACATATTTAGTATCACAAATATAGAAAAACATTTAAAACACTTCTATAATCCGACCACAACTCAATTGCATTTTTTTAAAATTTATTTTCCCAACACAAATAATAAATCAGTTCCTCTTTAATTTTAAGCATTTAAGATATTAATTACATGCCATAAAATATTCTGACTTTGAAAATAAAACTGTTTTCAAATATCTACTTTATAAGATTCTGACTTAAATAAAAGTATCTAGTGCCTTAATTATATTTACATGCCCCTAGATTTTTCTAAAGACTGAATTAAAAGAAAGACTGTTTGAAGACTGTCTATCATAGAATAAGGGGCCTCTGAAAAGTCTGATGCTCACTGTGGACTATCTACCCTGAATCAGTGTCCTGCACATGACAAGTCAACGCGCTAAGCATAAAGCTTAGTGGTGATTGTTTCCTATTTGTAATAAGCAAGTATAAAACCTCATATTATCATACATAGTATTTATTCAAAAACAGACGGCATAGTCATAATATAACATATTTGAGACGCGTAATATAAGTATTCACGGTCAACATGCCTAACTAAATCCAATAATCATGTATCACTAAATTAGACATACTTAATCATGAAACCACATATGTTCATAAGGCAGTATAATTATTTATTTAATCAATTTATATATAAAAAAACTACATTTTTAATTAGGCCTTTAGCATACTTATAAGAATCAAATAGTAGACAAAGAATTTCATAATAAACATACAGCTCGAAAACCCATATAATATCATACGACCCGCTGATCGAAATTAAATGCTCATATCCAGAAAATGGGGGTCGTTAACCCCTAAAAAAATTGGAGTTTGTTAGCTCTTGTAAGACACTACGTGTCACAAATAGATAATATTGTATTTCCTATAGCATGCCATATCTCTATACAACTACTGACTTAACCAAGTAGACCAAGGCCGATCAAATATTTATTTTAATTAATTCATTTTATAATTCATACATAATAATATTCATAAATAAAATATCCAGTCTCAATATTACACCGGAATATTTTATTATAGGAAAAAAATATTCTCTTTCATAAATCATCTTTATTCATAAAAATCATATTTTTCCATATTAAACATTTCATCATAATTTCATATTCGTAAATCATATATATATATATATATATATATATATATATATATATGTATTAAGCATATAATCATATTTGTTTTCTTATAGTTTATTATATTCATAAAAAATATTTTATTTCATATAATATTTTATCACGGCACTAAAAAACTTATATCATCCAATTAAAATTAAAATCATAGTATATTTCATGTAATCACTCATAATTCACTAATATGTACAAATTCCAAGACTACGGCACAATTCCCAAGGCTTATATTAAACATGATATATCACCACCTAATTAATCCCATAATTCAATTATTTTTAATATTCTCCTAACTTGGACTTAAGTGGATCAATTAATTATTTAATTGATCTAATAGGATTTTTAAATCCAATATTCCTTTAACTTCCAAGATTAATTTAATTATCTACTTAATTGATGTAGTAGCCATAAAATTCTATT
>CANUEP010064088.1:0-10092 GCA_947857235.1 Jatropha podagrica | reverse complement strand
GTGCTTGTGGTATGTTGTGTTGAATTGGAGTTTTGGGGGTTTGGAGAAAATTGGGAGTGTGTATATTTTCTTTGTGTGGCAAGTAAATTTTTAGTGGAACTCTTGCGAAATTTTCGTAGGAATTTCTTTAACATTATTTCTATTTATAACAAAAAAAAAAAACAAAACACAAAACAAAATGTAAATTACTTGCCTCCTTATGGAAATTTAACCACTTCTAATTTGGGATCTAGCTTTAATAAGTGATATAGGACGGTGCTCCGACACCGAATGTGGCATCCGTCGTTTGGTTCTCTGGGATTAGGCGGCGGGTGTTTCATAGGCAAGGCAGCCTATATCCATGGAATTAAGATCTATAGGGATAGATCTTAAAGGAAAATTGGTCTAAGTCAAAGTACTTACATAGACAAAGTGATAAATAGGTTTAGCATGCAAGAATCCAAGAGAGAATTTTTGCCAATGTCTCATTGTATTCAACTTAGCAAGACTCAGAGTCCTATGACATCTGATGAGCGAGACCATATGACTAAGATTCCTTATGCTTTTGCTATAAGGTCTATCATGTATGCCACGCTTTGTACACGACTAGATTTTTGGTATGCCTTGAGCATGACCAGTAGATACCAGTCAGACCCTGATGAGAGTCATTGGACTGCTGTCAAGAATATCCTTAAGTACTTGAGAAGGACTAAGGATGCATTCTTGGTATATGGTAGTTGGGAAGATGAGCTGGTTGTAATTGGTTACAGAGATGCTAGCTTCCAAACTAACAAAGATGATTTTAGATCACAGTCAGGATATGTGTTCATGTTAAATGGAGGTGCTGTAAGTTGGAAAAGTTCCAAAACAAAGCACTGTCGCAGATTCTACAATGGAGGCCGAGTATATAGCAGCATCAAATGCAGCTAAGGAAGCAGTTTGGATCAGGAAATTCATTGCTAAGCTAGGAGTGATACCTAGTATCACTGACCATATAGATCTTTACTGTGATAACAATGGTGCTATTGCACAGGCTAAAGAGCCTAGATCGCATCAACAATCTAAACATATACTCAGGTGTTACCATCTCATTAGAGAAATCATTAAGAGGGGAGATGTCAAGATATGCAAAGTACCTACAAATGACAACATAGCCAATCCACTTACCAAGGCTCTCACACAAGCTAAGCATGATCAACGTACGAGGCCTATAGGGATTAGACACATATGTGATTAGGGCCTAGTGCAAGTGGGAGATCGCCGGTGATTGTGCCCTAGGCCAATATTTTAGACCTTATGTTATTTGAATTTAATTAATAAAGAGGTTACTTTTATTATTATATTGTTTTTGCATGTTGCTTTATAATAATATATATCCTTAGTCATAAGTGAAATATTGACTAGTATAAGTTTGAATGTATATGGTGATGTCATTCAAGCTTATAGGTACTTGTGGGGACAATGTACTGCATAGAGCCGCTTTGAGATCACTACATGGGTCGATGGCATTAATGATCTCAATATGGTTATGTCATTGAATCCTTAGACCTAAGGTCATCACAGTGTCCTACATGAGGAGCATTGTGTTTTGACATGATCAAAAGTCATCTGTAATCGGTTGGCTATAAAGGTTATGGTTGAGCATAATGTAAATCATGCAGAGGATAGTGCACGATCGAGATGGGATTTGTTCCTCTTTCATAAGAGAGATATCTTTTGGGCCCCTCGATAAGTAGGACTGAGAAATGCATGGTCGTGCTTAAATAAATTGATATAGAGAGATCAATTTAATTTGATTTATCAGTCTGCTTACAAATCGAGTAATGGATACGTTTGAACAATATAAGTATGATGTGATCCATGACTTATGTTCAAATTAGATATCGTGTAACAAAAGGAATCATGACCTATATCGTTAGGTTTTATATTGGACAAACGATTTCATATCTATTGGGTAATCATAATGTCTAGCTAGAGACCGCTTATGATTTGTGGGTTGCATTGTGAGTATGGCCCACTGCCAACTAAATATGGATCTATTGGGTTGCACACCAGATTATCATGGACGAGCATAGGGTTTTTAATGGGCTTGAAATTTGATTTAAGGCCGAAGGGATTGAAAGAATCAAATTAGGTGAATTGGGCTTTAAATTAGGTTTAAAAGCCCGTTAGCAAAATCTAATATGAAGGTTTTTTATTAGGGTCTTATTTTTAAAATATAAGTGTTACATATATAAAAATAAAAACATATACGATGATAAGTCACTGAGATAAAAAAATCACCTCCTTCTCACTATTCAAAGAAAAGAAAAACCCTAATCGCAGCTTAACGAAGCTAACAGCCGTCCGCTTGTTTGGTGAGATCGTGTGTGGATAACAGTAGAGGACATTCCCCTGAGGAGCAGCGTCTGTTCGTGGTGAAGCATGACTTCGAACTCCAGGTTTGTAATCTAACCCGGTCTTCCGAATGTTTTGAAACACATGGATCCTTGGCGGGTTTTTACGGTGTCGTGAAGTTTTAATTCTGCTGTCGTTCAATAATTTGAAAGACTGACAGGTTATAGTTTTTGAACAAGCGTCTCTGAAAAATCTTTTCAAATTATTATATTAAACATACAAGCGAAAGAATTTAATTTACTAGCAACAATAAGAACTAGAAAGACCCTATCCTATTTAATAAACTTAACAAGTGAAATTCATTTAAAATATATTGTGAGTTTTCATAATATAATCTAAAAGCCTAGTTATAATTAAATTATATTATCTACTACTTGAATCAATTCAATTTAGACAATACGAATATAACTTCATTGGTAGTTGTATGCATTTCTATTAATTTGAATAATGGGCCCTATTGAATAAAGAATAATAAGATAAAAGAGATAGAGTTTCTCATTAGATCTAGAAAATACACAAGAATTAATCGAAATTAAAGAAAATAATTATTGCATTAAGATCTCAAAATCTTTGAGAAGTTTCTACTTGAAATCAACATTTGATTGAAATGAGAAGTTTAGCCACTAATGGTCATGAAGAAAATCAAAAGAATAATAAATTCTAAAGAAAACTATTATTGTTTTAAAGATAAGAAGAGATGATCCCGTCAACAAACCTTTAGATCCTATTTACAACAAAGGAAAGAAAACCCTAAAAGAATAAAATATCATTTGAAAATAAAAATATTGGAATCTGAATATCTATCATTATCCCCACATAGTGGACCAACCATTTTAAAATGATTTTCTCCTAGCTGGCAAAGACTCCCATCAATTCTGATTACGTCTCCACTCCCTTACCCAAGCGTAACTTCAAAACATCTAGAGGATTTTGGACTTACTGTTGATTTGCCTTTGTAATCCT
This sequence comes from Jatropha podagrica, assembly GCA_947857235.1. NCBI lineage: Eukaryota > Viridiplantae > Streptophyta > Magnoliopsida > Malpighiales > Euphorbiaceae > Jatropha > Jatropha podagrica. The sequence goes on along the minus strand of CANUEP010064088.1, from coordinate 6,753 downwards.
TGCTTAAGCGTAATTTCAAAATTTTAAGAGGGTTTTGTTCTGCTTTGGATTGATTCCTTCTTATGTTTGCCCAAGTGTAAGTTCAAAACTTCTAAGGGGTTTTCTAGGAATTTAGCTCTAACTTGGGTTACTTCGTCAAAAACTCCGAGAATCAACCTTAAAATCTTCTTTCCAAATGAATTTAGCATAACCTATGGAAAACAAGAAAAACCAAATAAAAATCTTCATTTTAACAAAAAAAGTATCTGTAGATAATATTCAAACAAGGGATATTTTCTGCTAAATTAACTAGTTATCAAATTCCCCCACACCTATCCCATGCTTGTCCTCAAGCATAACCCAAATTCTCAATCAACCTCACATAGGAGTTCACTTCACCCTACCACAATATTCTCTAATAAAAGATTGAAAATTTGGAAAGAAAGCAAGTAAGGTAATAATCACTCATCATTTATTCCATCTACTCCATACCAGTATATAGCAACCTCAAAATATCCTTTTAAGTACAAAATATAAAGACTTAGAAAATTTTTTACACACAATAAATTAGGTTTCATAAGAATTTAAGTTGTTGCACCTCAAAATATAAGGTTAACCTATCAAAGCATAATACTCTAGGATTATTCAAAAGAAAAGGAAGATACATTTGTCACTATCTGTTTTTTTCTTTTTGTTGCAACTTTAGAGAACTCATATGCACTACCACTTTTTTCGTTTTCTTTTCATTTTTTTTTTCCAAACTTTAGAGAACTCATGTTCATTGTTGCTTTTTTCCTTCTCTTTTTATTCCTAACGTTTTACATTGCTTCGTGCGATTTGCACCTTCCATTCTTCCAAAACATATAGCCACATACCCAAGAGTAGTGATTTTAGACAAGTTAAACAAAGTTTCAAAATATGCACAACAGTGAATTAAGCACTAGCAAATTGATAGTTTCACCTATTAACTCAAGCCTAAATGATTCACACAAAAAAGAATGATTAAAGGATGCTATCTATGATATGGAGAAGAGGGAAGTCTATAATAAAGATTACTATTACTTTGTATAGAATCCCAAAAAGTCAATCTAATTCAAAAAAAGTAGTTTAAGGATAAAGAACTCCTTTCAAAAGGTCAAAAGAAAATACTAATCGAGTTTAAGAAAGAAATTTGGAAATAAAATTTTCATATACACATCAAACAATTAAGATTTCCATAAGATAAGCACTAAAATTTATTTAAAGTTTAAGGTTGATTGCCAAAATAGAAATATCCAGATGAGGTTTTAGAATACGTCAAAAATGCTAAAAAATTTAGCGCCTTAAAAGATATTATCCAGAAATTAAACAAATAAAGTACTTCCAAAATTAGATTCTTGATTCCTCCCCCACACTTGCTCATCACATCGTCCTCAATGTGGAATCATCAATCAAACATAAAGAGTTATCCATAACTAAATAAATGATAGAAAAATTAATGGGAAAGGATGAGGAACATCCATATGGAAGAGATTGGGCTTGTTTGCTTTGCACAGGGGAGCAACTGTGAGAGCCCTATCCCTCTAGGTTTGGAAACGAGTCTGTCTCTAGGAAGAAGGGAGAAGGAAGGAGGAGGTGGAGCCATGGTAGGTTTTTAGCATTGGAGTCGAGCGATGGTGGCTTTAAGGTAGGCGGCATTGGAAGAAGAGGGAGCGAGGACTGTAGGCGCTGACTGTGAAGCGGATCGTGTCTCGCCTTCATCTCCGAAAATGTCATGCAACTTCAATGGCGATGGCGAGGTGGGATGCTATGGTGGCATTGAGACCGAACCGACCGGGAGCCATGCGACATGTTGCCTGGTTCGCAGCTTCTGTGACTCTAGCGATGAAGCTAGAAAATTTTGTTGCTATAATTTTTTTATGTTTGATCTACTATTGTTGCTAACAAAAAGAGGAAACTCAAATGAAATATAGGGCAACTATAAACAAATAGTAAAAAGTAAGTATGAAAAATAAAAAGAAAAATGAAATAAATAAAGAAGAAAAGAAAAATAAAACGTAATTAAAATAAAACGTAAAGGATAAAAACATCACTACCATTTCTAAAAGGTAAAAAAAACAAAAGGAAAAACAACAGTAGCCATTAAAACCATTTTAACCATGAGTACGTAACTACAATGTCCATGTACCCAATTCTTACTCAGAAAAGAAATAATGCTATTGCAGTGGAGGGTAGAATGAAGATGACTCAAAAATAAAAGAAAAATAAAATGAAAACAAAACTGAAAAAGAAATAAGAAAAAGCTAATAGGCTTGGCAAGCTTAGCATTGGGTTGCCTCCCAACAAGTGCCCTCATTTAACATTTTAGGCTAGACGTTCTTGCCTCAATCCACTATGCTGAGATTGGCTAGATTTATTTCCTCTGGCTCAGAGACTGTGAACCCTTCATAAAATGGTTTGAGACGGTGGCCATTAACTTTGTAAGTCTTGTTAGTTTCCATGCTTTTAATTTCTATTGCACCATGAGGAAACACATTAGTAACAACAAAAGGCCCTATCCATCTAGACTTTAATTTATCAGGAAATATTTTTAATTTGGAATAAAAAAGTAAAACTTCCTATCCAATTTTAAAATTTTTTCTAGACACCATTTTTCCATGGAAAATATTAATTTTGTCTTTATAGAGTTGGGCACTGTCATAAGCCTCATTTCTAATTTCTTCTAGCTCTTGCAGGTGTAGCTTTCTCTAGTTTCCTGCTTCTTCTAGTCTCATGTTGCATTGCTTAATTATCCAAAACACACGGTGCTCTAGCTCTACTGGTAAATGACACGGCTTATCAAAGATTAAACGATAAGGAACATATTGATGGGGGTTTTATATGATGTCCCTAGAGAGTGTCATCTAGTTTAAGGCTCTAGTCCTTCCTAGTTGGATAAACTATCTTTTTTAATATAGACTTTACCTCTCTATTATAGACTTTAGTTTGCCCACATGCCTAAGGATGGTATGCTGTGGAAACACGGTGTGTGACTCCATATTCCTTCAAAAGACTAGCTATGATTTTATTGTAAAAATGAGTCCCTCGGTCACTTATGATAACTGTAGGAACTCTAAACCTATAAAAAATTTTACTTTTAATGAAATTCACCATGGCCTTAGCATCATTAGTCCTAGTAGCTTTAGCTTCCACCCATTCTGATACATAATCTACAGTAAGCAAAATGACAGAAACGGTCCCATGAAATCAATACCCCATATGTTGAAGATTTCACATATCAGTATGGATTTGAGTGGCATTTGATCCTTCCTTCCTAAATTTCCAGTCTGTTGGCAACACTCATAAGTTTAAAATAGGTATGAGTCGCTAAACACTGCAAGCCAAAATAGACCATAGTCTAGCACTTTGCGGATGGTCTGACTAGGTCCATAGTGCCCACCACATGCATAAGAATGATATAATCATAGCGCGGCCTAAATTTTCATATCCACTATGCATCTTTGGATAACCTAATTAGAGAAAAACTTCCAAAAATAAGGGTCATTCCATACATAGTATCTAGCGTCCCTCCTAATTTTTCTTTCTCAGTTTTGGATAATTCTTCGGGGAATGATCCTATAACAAGATAATTAATAATGTCAGCAAACCATGGAATGAATTTGTCACTTAAACTATAGAGATATTCATCTAAAAAGTCATCTTTTAAAGGAGATGGCCTTTCATTGAATGTTAGCAGGCTGAGATGGTCAGCAACTAAATTTTTCGCGCCCTTTTTTTCTTGTATTTCTATATCAAACTCCTGGAGAAGTAGTATCCAATAGATTAGGCGAGGTTTTGACTCCTTCTTAGTGAGCAGGTATTTAGGTGCTGCATGATAAAAATAAATAGTGACTTTGGTCCCTAACAAATAGGATTGAAATTTCTCCAATGCAAATACAATTGCCTAAAGTTCTTTTTCTGTGGTGGAGTAATTGTATTGTGCATTGTCCAGCATCCTTGATGCGTAGTAGATCACTTGCGGATTTTTCCCGATTTGTTGTCCTAAAATAGGCCCCACGGTGTGGTTAATCACATCACACATGATCTCAAAAGGATATTCCCAATTTAGAGGCTAAATAATTGGTGCAAAAATTAACTCTTCTCTCAACTTGTCAAGAGCCTTTTGACATACTTCATTGAACTCAAATGGCACATCCTTTTGAAGTACTTTACACAGAGGTTGCGCTACCTTTGAAAAATCCTTAAAGAAATGCCTGTAAAATCCTACATGACCAAGAAAAGAATGAATCTGAGTCCATACATCTACTTTAATACCTCTTAAGGACACAACATGACCTAAAATCAGACATTAGTCCACCATAAAATGACACTTTTCATAGTTTAAAACTAAATCTGAGTCCATACATCTTTCTAGTACCTTTGTGAAGTTAATCAAACATGCATCAAAAGAATCACCATAAACAATGAAATCATCCATGAACTATGATATTTTCTACATAGTTTGAGAATATACTAACCATACACCTTTGGAATATAGCTGGAGCATTGTAAAGTCTGAATGACATCCTTCGATGGGCAAAAGTGTCAATGGGGCAAGTGAAAGTCATTTTGTTCTGATCTTCAGGTGCCACCGATATCTGAAAGAAACCTAAATAACCATAACGACAATAACAGTGAGAATGTCTAGCTAACCTCTCAAACATCTAATTAATGAAAGGAAGTGGAAAATGGTCCTTTCTAGTAGATGTATTCAATTTCCTATAATCTATACAAACCCTCCACCCATTTTGAACCCGGGTGGGCGCCAACTCTCCATTGGTGTTCTCCACTATAGTTATACCCATTTTCTTAGGTACGACTTGCACCGAACTCACCCAATTGCTATCTAAAATTCGTAAATCACATTTGATCCAGCAGCTTTAAAATATCTTTCTTGACTACTTCCATCATCGGTGGATTTAGATGTCTTTGAACCTCTCCCCTGGGCTTGCTACCCTCTTCTAATAGAATTCAATGCATACAGGTGGATGGGCTTAGCCCTTCAATATCAGCTATTGTCCATCCAAACTTCTATCTACGCAACTAGGTTGTCGCAAACCACAAGTCATCCAAATGTCCGGTTTCTAGTAGTATTTACATGAATGGACAATCGAAAAACTCTAAAACTATTTTAGAGGGTTGAGAGATTAGAGCGTATAACGGTGCTAGCTATTGTAAGCTCTCTGTTTTGTTTTATGGCTATGAGCAACGACTCTTTCAGTCTATATTGTTTCTTAAACCTTATATAGAAAAATCCTAGGTCATAAATAAATAAATTATAATTATTTATTTAAACATTTTAAATAAATAAATTATAACTAAAATATATACATCCCTATTTATTTATCTAAAAATTTAAATAAATAAATCATAATACATATATTAATAGGATTTTCAATTTAAGTAATTATATTTATTTAATTAACTATTTAAATAAATAAATCATAATTAAAGTATTTGATTTATTTAATTTAAAATTTATCTTAATAAATTTTAGACATAAATCAATTAAATTAATACTTAATAATTTAGGTAAAATTATAATCAAATAAAAATTATAATTTTGTTATTAGCTTCATAAAACTTATTTGTAATCAAGTCATAATTGATTCGTTTTCTCGTTTTCACTTGCTCTTATCCATTCTTATGTGTGTGACTTTTTAGGTTCCAAATTTGTTGGCAACAAATATAAATTTTAAATCAATTAATTAATATTTGAAAGTCAAGTACATTGTCTAGCAACATGTCAAGACTATCCAAATATTTGGAAAGTCAAAATGGTTTGATTCAACCTTTCAGTACATGATTTATCAGTGCAATTAATATCCTTTCATCATTGAGGTTCTGATTTAGTAATTAGGCATTGAATGTGTCTATCATGTTAGTTCTCTTAATCTTAGCCATTGATCAGTTGAATGAAATTCCAAATTTATTTTGCTAATTTCATTCTACCTTGTGCAAGGATTTCTTAGTCAATACTAGTAGAGAACAATTAGAACATTTTTCTTAATTTACCTAGGGTGATGAATCCTCCCTTAATTACACAAGTATCTCCATACAGTTTCTACTTTGTCCAATTAATCATTGCTTCTTATTCATGTAATAAATAATGTGAATAAAAAATCAAAATATAATCATCCTCATATAAGATACCTTAGTAATCCAAGTCAAAGGATCACTTACACAACCATCACTTCAGTATTCTATAGACACGGGTAACTCTCCATATGGAATTCTCAATCAGATCAATTCAGTAGACTTATTTAAATAACAAACACATACATATTAGTTCTAAATATCACATATATCTCAGCTTATGAGAACAACTGCTTCCTTAAAGAAAGAATATAATATGTACCACTCTCAACAACACTAATCATTGTCCAATAATGAGGAGAACATCGACTAGGAATATTTAGAGATATTACTTTAATGCAAATATAAAACTCAAAATTATAACCACATTATAATTTATTTTGCAAAGCAATATTATCTCATGGATTTTATCTTTTATCAAGATTCAATCAATAGAATATAAAAGATAAATAAATGTATTTTATTAATAATAAAATATTTATTACATGAAATATTATTTTCAAAATATAACCAATCAAATTGGCTATAGGGCATATAACCAACACATATACTCATACATATCAAGTCAAAAGCCTTAAGCATATATGCAGAAAGACATGGAAAAGCTACAAGTCCTATGAAAGCTACTTATAGGTCATGTAACTTAAGTATAGCCAATTT